>JAOBRD020336419.1:0-20080 GCA_027575215.2 Hydrozoanthus sils | reverse complement strand
GTAGATTCCCCACCAGAGAAATAGTAGGGAGTGATGTGCACAACATACCCTCTGGGTGTGTAGTAGATTCCCCACCAGAGAAATAGTAGGGAGTGATGTGCACAACATACCCTCTGGGTGTGTAGTAGATTCCCCACCAAGGAAATACAGTATTTCTCGGCGTATAAGTCGGATTTTTGAGACCCAAAATATGGGTCGAAAAATTGACCTCGACTTGTATGAAGGTCATGAAATTTTGTTCTTCAAAATTTTGACTGAAATGCCAGGAATGTCATGTTGAAATAATCGTTTTAAATGTATTTGTTTACAGGTGTATAAGCGAAATAAACTAGTTTTGTTTCCACAAACGTAACGTAAAATTACGTTGGATGTAATTGTTGACAGTTCTTTATTTATTCAAGACACGCTAAAATACATTATGATAAAACACATTTGTGCAGGAACTGCAAAGCACACGGGAAATTCATGTACATTTCACTTTTACTTGTCTAGTTAAATTGGTTCATTCCCACGCAGTAAGTTTCATGAATCTTTTCCAAAAAATGAGACAGTGGTCTGTTGAAAACAATTTGTGAATAATATAAAATACTTCTAAATCGAAGGGTTGACTTGTACACAGGAATATGGCAAAAAATAAGAGATTTCAAGACAAAAATTAGTGGTCGACTTATACGCTGCGTTGACTTATACGCCGAGAAGTCCGGTAATAGAGAGTGATGTGCGCAACATACTATACCCTGAATGTTTATAGTAGATGAACTAGTAGGGAAATAGTACGGGCAAGTGTGCACAGCATGCCAAAAAATATACCTTTTTTAATTTCTCTCTGAAGGTCTATGAACAAGAGCCATCGATGGTTGATGCTGCAGTTCAAGTCAGTGATTTAGGTAAGTCTGAATTGATGGATGTAGATCGTAATTGTAGAACACAAAGATTATTGTCAAAGTAAAGCCCTTGCGCGACTAAGAAATTGCTGAATTCTTGGATAGCAAAAGAAAATGTTCATGGTAGTATTGCCAGATAGGTACTGTAGGAGACTTTTATTCATATTAAACACGTGTAAACAGGGACTTTTAACCGGCAACACATTGACTGAGCGGTTAGCATGTTCGATTTGAATATGTAGGACCACAACTTTGAGCCCCAGTGAGCAAGACGCTTAACCCGACTTGTTTCTAGTTGACTCAGCTATATGAATGAGTACAAGTTTCTGCTGGGGGCAAACCTATGATAAATTAGTGTCATGTCCAGGGGGAGTCAGACTTATATCTGCCAAACACTGGGGAAACTGGAGTACGGCCTTGTGGCTCTCTTCACTCGAGAAAGGACTTGTCAGAAGTAGAAACACTTGCATTACTTTGAACAAATTCAAGCTTGTTTATGGAACTATAGTCTCCGAGTTGCTAAACATTTGTTACTTAGAAACTTGGACGCTATATTAGCCTTCACAAGAAGTATTGTATAAAATAATCTGGGTACAGTTTGGTTTTGACAATGTGGATAGTCTGTTGATGAATACTTCGAGCGGCTGTCGTGTTGTGGTTTTGAACTCTTTGAAAAAATGTTGATCTCATCGATCGGCTCTTTTGACCAGAATCCACTGTTGTAACCAGAGTGCCATGCACGCCCTGGAAATCTTGTCGGCCACTCTCCTTTAACCAGAATTCGTTGCCGATGGCAACCAAACTGCACTGGGCACCCTGATGACCTCATCGGTTGACTATCTTTTAACCAGAATTCATTGCATTGCAACCAGAGTGCACTGCGCCCCCTGACGATCGATTCGCTCCCTTTTTACTAGAGTTCAATGCATTCCACCCACAGTTCACAGTGCGCCCTGACGAAGCATGTAGTTGGATGACTAGTGTGAATGAAAACCTTTTACACTTCGTTGTTGCAATGCAAATTTAAACAAAAATGTTCGCAGAATTATCATAGCCTTGGGATATACTAGTTACTGAACGATTATCTAGGCGGAACGGATGTGGGTTATGGTTACACGTTTTCCAGAAGGGAAGATAATTTTGGCTCGGGCTTGCTGCTCCGCATATTTCTTGTGCCAAATCGAGCTTTTGTCTTGTTTTACAAACCCTTGAAAAAAAAGATTAAACCTCACTCTCTGAAAAATTTTGGAATTTACCCTGGAAGCGTTCAAAGTGAAAAGCTGTATAAATATTTACTATAAAGTAAATTTAGAGAAACACTGAGCTCTCGCCGTCTACTGCGTCGTCAGAGTGAAACGAAATGAGAAGAGTATTCAAATATATAAGTATGTTAATGCGGGGATAAGCATTCTGTAACGCTGAAATGTTTAAATAAAACTAAAACATTAATATTCAAAATTAACGTTAAAACAAAGGTTATCCATCTCACAGCTTTCATTTTCTGGAATTTAGCGATGGTTTCACAGTCTTGATGTGAAATGCTTAGTTGTATATGTGGATGTTGAATCGCTCTTGTTTGAAAATACTTTTGACAAAACATACATATATCCACCAACAACACTACAGTCCGAACGAACACCAGAACACATTGATTAATCCGCAAACACAGAGTGCCTTACCTGACTACACTTTTCATTTGGATAATTTTCTATTTTTTTCACTAATGCAAACCCCTGGGTAGGGTGGGGGGTTCTCCCTATTTTGGAGTAGTAGGTACGACCGTCATATTTTTTTAGGGGATAAAATAGTCAGACCGGTATAATTTAGGGGTTGTAAAAAGAAGAACAAGAATCTGGTATTTTTTTAGGGTAGACAAACGCGAAGTTATTAGACTGCTTGCAGTTCTTTGTTTTAGTAAACGTGCGTACTGAAAAAGAAGTTAAGACAAAAGTCCTTTGGCGAACGTCCTATTATGGCGCGCCGTTATTTACTGTATATCACGTTCAGCGCAACAAGAGGGGACTCAGCGCCGACCCGCTAGCTATACTCAGATAAAAATGTCAATTCACAGTTGGTATATTTTAGGGTAATTTTAGACCTAGAGGTTTATTAGGGTGGAGAATATTTATGCCTTGGTCTTTTTTAGGGTATTTTGGGGACTTTTCCAACGGCCATCCTTACCCTTTCAACCTAGGAGAAATATTTTCAGCATCATTCATTATTGTAGGGATTAGTTTGAAGCCGTTCAGCTCAGGCTTTTTCAACGTCTAACTTCTCTTTACATTATTCATACAAACTAGGTCATTTCTTAATGAGAAAATGGTAATTGATCAAAAACATTTAAATTTCCTTAACTGGCAAAAAGAAATGGATAGGATCCAGTTGGGATCGTATTTGGGGCAGAAAGGCGGTTTATCGAGTGCTAGTATTCGCTCGGCCCTTCGCCAGAGGGTGGGTGGAATTTTAAACAACAATTATTGTGCCAAGTTGGGACATTTTATTCATCTTCATCGAAATATCATTGGCAATGCTAATTAGTCTGATTAAAGGGGAAAACGTCAGAAAGATAGTCTGAAAAGCATTTTGGAACGGGTTTGTTTGTTTTTGTTGGTCCACAGAAGATTCCGACAAGAATTACGATAAATGTGAGAGGAATCTTTCGTGCTGTATTTTGTCTGAGTGTTTCCTTGGAGTAATTTTATATTCTTAGTCTAAGAAAGCGGTTTCGGAACAGTTTAGCACTAATTCGGGGGTGGGAGCTTAAATCATTTTATTGCACTCAAAAGGGACGAGCAGCACGTACGGTTGGGCGCTCACTATTCGAGAAACTACGGCTCTCTAACCATTGGTCTTCTATTTTTAAAAAAACTCGAAGCCCATATAGCCATATGGGAGTAGTGTCGAATTTTGTTTATTTTTATTTAGTTTTTGCTGACGGTTGTAATATGATCTTTTCGTTCCAAAGCAGCAGATCTTTATTCCTTAGTGATATTTGCTATTTAAATTTACCGAGGCGGTGGGTTTTGTCGTGGGTTAGCCCGTTACCTTGACACTAGTGAACGCACTGTAGATATGCAGAAAAATCAATTTCAAAAGCATTTGCGCGTGCGTTGTCTGGTAAACCCTCTTTGCACCCAAGTCTTGATTCATTATCTGGCCACACTTCGCTACAAGAATTGCTCGCGACCGATACTGCCCAGAATGGGAAACAATGATTCAAAACCCGCGAAAAAAGAGCAAAACGAACAAACTTCAGGTACAGCTGATAAAAATGTCAGATCAGATAGCACGCTGGCGGATGTTGGACTGAAATTTGGCCGAGTTGGGGCCGATCATTCTAACCAAACAGACGGACCAAAGACACTGAAACAAATAAGTGAAAAAGGTATACTTTGAATTTTTCTTCGGACAAGCTGATGGTTCCGAAAGTTTCTGATAGTTTGGTGTCTTCGACGGAACATCAAACAGTTGTTCTGGTTTGAGACGGTCGAGTCTTATTTTAGGGGCTTTTTGAAACAAGAAAAGTCTTTCTTTGATATATTTGCATTTTATTTGATTCATAGAAACAGTTAACCAAAGCTGATTTTTTCCGGTTCCAAAAAAAACCCGGGTTGCTTGAGAAATCCTCCATCTTTCTGTCATATTGGACCACAGCAAATATTTTTTGATTGAAATACTAGACAAGTGGTGTTAAATTTAACTCGGGCTCCAAGCTACTATTTCTACCGCAGGCAAAACCAATCTCGTGTAGTGATAAAATCGAAATCATTAATTTCAATAACAAAAGCTTAATTAAAACACCATTAGCAGAATCTCGGCAAACAGTTTTTCTTTCTGTTGGCATGGATTTTTCTTTTCGTATCGACACTTTGTTTTGCATCCTGACAAATTACAAATGATTTTTGCCTGTTTTGCTTGAATTTAGCGCATATATAGAAAATTATAAACGTTTTTAACTGTTACTGGCGCGTCGAACAAACTGACCACCCATACACAGAGTTGTGAGTACGTTGTTATAAATCCTGATGCTATAAATCCTTTGTTTGGTGTCAGAGAGTAAACACCACGACAGTTCTTTTACGAGTGTTATAAATTTCATATCAAATAGAACTTAAATGTTTTTAGCAAACTGAGAATAATTTAAGAAAGCTCTCGTCAGTGTGTGTTTACGACCATAAGAACTTGTTCGGTGTATTCCAATGAATGAGAACTTTTTTGTAGTTTCTTCTTCATGCGTCATTCGCTAAGTCAAAACTTCCTAACCACAAAAGGTAAAATGCTAAACTCGTGTTTTTCAGACGTGTATTTGTTTACGTCGTGTTTGTAAATAGGTATTAAATTCTCCTCGGTTAAAGGTTTGTGAAGAGTACAGAATTCCAGCCAAAGAGGTTTCTATAGTCCAACTAAATTCTCTCAAGTTTCTTTCGAACTGACAGAGTCAGTCGAGTCTTTAGTAAATTGGCTCTGAATGTTGTATACCCATCCCTTTTGAAGTTAACACGTTGAAAGTGTGCCATCGTTCAGGCCAATTAGAAAAAGCAGCGTCACTGTCATTAGATCGAGTTAAACGTGAAGATACTTGATGTCGAGGTCTTTGTTTAGTTTCAAACAACAGGACAAAAAAATCACCGATAGAATAGAAACTGCTGTCACAATACCACAAAAACATTTAAATTTGCAAAAATCGATAATAAGAATATAATTGCTCGCTAACATGAAAAATAGCGTTCGTTCGTCGCTTTCTATGAGGTTGCTCGAGTTACCAAGCGAAACTTACTCCAGTGACCAGTACTTAGGAGAAAAATCTTTTAAGTTTTTGATTAACTAAAGATTCACTTTTTTTTAATCAGATTGTTACAACCAACAAGAAATGTTTTTCTGTACATCAAAGCCACTTTTAAAATTTTTGTCCGCAGAAACCCGCGAATTTAAATTCCCAAAAGTATGGTACAACCGTTTGAAATGACGATTACTTACTGTTTTTGTAAAAGCCAATCAAGGCGATTTTAAGCGCAAAACATTGAAGCTGTACATGGAACGAAAAAGCCCCTATCCCCGGTTAACCTTTGGTTAATTGTCCAATTAGAACTTGACGTTCCATGGAATATGTTAGGGAGAGTTCTTTTCAGCTTCGTTAGTTTATTTGTTTGATCAATTCCTTTTCAATTCCAGTTGTTTTATTTCGTTTATGCTAATTAAAGAGAAATGAGGTGTTACTAACTGTCTGGTGCCGAAAGAGCTCGTTTCGAGACCTTCAACTGTTATCAAAGCAAGAGTTCGGTAGCCTTTTTTGACGAGCAGTCAAAATAAATCAAACAAAATATCTAGTTGTTGATGGAAAAATCACGCTTGCTCGTTCGCCTCGAATGTAGATTTTTCCAAAATTTAAATTCCCAGACAGTTTAAACGTTGTTAGTGGCTTTAAGACCCAAAATTGACGCGTAAGCACTCTCTCCCACAACTCATTTCTCCATTTCCTTCTTGTGTGTGGTTGTTCATTTATAAAGTTAGATATTTTAGTCTCATCCATGAAAAACTCGTTGATGATACTTATGTATCAGATACACCGTCCCTAGTAACGATACAAGAAGCGCTTGTGAGGCGAAACTCGCCCCGGTTCTCCATTTCGTTTTTAAACATTTAACATTCAAAAGGCTTGGTTATACAAAGTTATCGTTATATAGTATTTTCCTGTTGACATCTTTTCGATGAAGAAACCAATATGGAATGAACATTTTTAAATGCTATAGCTTTGTTGAATTCAGTGATGTTTTGTTTTCCCTTGCCCCTCGCGCGTGCGACCAACAGTAACGATAAACCAGGCTGGCCATGTGTCTTGACATGGTCGCCTTTGTTCGCCTCCATTTTCTTGTGGTCTTTCTCTTGGAACAATCAGTTACCTCATCATCTACACGCTATTTTTTTGTAAGAACAACTTAATAAGAACAACAAGGCTCAAATTGGCCATTGAAAAATTAAGAACAAGCAACAAGCTGAGATTCGGGCTCGACAACTAATATTTTTTAACTTTACTGTGTTTGGACTTTTTAACTTAACAATAGAGAATGAATAAAAAATAGTTCGCAGTTTTTCTCGTTTAATCAGCTATTGCTTCAAATTAAACACTGTACACGTTTACTTGCCCAGAAGTTCCTTCCAAGTCGTTTTTCAATACATAGCCGTTTTCACATTAGAGGACGAACAAGTCTTCTGGACGGACAAGTTTGGACGAACAATTTGTCTCAGTCGAACAAATCGTCTTAACTTTGAAAATGGGACGAACACGATTCTGAACGAACAAGTCGTCTGAATTTGTCCGTCTGTTTGTTCGTCTCCTCAGACGATTTTTTGTGGACGACTTGTTTATCTAGACGAACAAATCGATCAAAGGCCGTCTTAAATTCACATGTGTCGAACAAACATTCGAACAAGTTGTCCTTGTATCAGGGAAGGAGAATTGCTCTCGCATAGGGTGACATTTATCTGTTTGTATGTCAGATGTACGTGTGATGTGAATTTATGAGGAGGGCCAACACAACACGATTTGTTCGTCTCCCTTTTACACTGAGACGAACAAATCGTCAGACGACTTGCCCGTCCAGACGACTTGTTCGTCCTCTGATGTGAAAACGGCTATTCATGTTTCGCAACACCCGTTTGGCATAGTTTTTATTCGGTTTAAACCACACAAAGAAATAAGAATAATTATTTAAGAACAATTTGAGGCTCAAATCGCCAAGATTTTTAAAAGAAAAACGAGCCGCGGCCAGATTTACCGGTTCTTTTATATACAAAATAAGCGTGTAGGCTGCAATCTGTTTGAACTAGAGTATATTAAAATGTGCATTTATTTACTGTCTTTTAGCGCTATACCCTTACGTATGTTTTAGCCTTTGGCGGATCGAACAAAATAGAAATATGATTTTTGTAGCTTTCTTGGTTTCCTTTCATTCTCGGTACTGGAAATCAATCAGTGTTGGCCCGAGATACGTGCCTTTGTTGGCTACAACTATGATCTCTTCTCACAGAAAAAAAGCGAGTATGAGAATTGCGTTGGAGATTCAGTCCCAGTTGTATTAGTAAATTCTCCCAACTAGAGCCCACACTTTTTATTAAACAAGTTTGGGAGAATTTCACTTTTCATCTTCAGTCATTTTTGTATATCAATTCAACTCTTCTTAGTATATCATATATCTTATTTTCTGTGTTTTATGTAAGGAGAAGTTAGATAATGATAACTGACCGTATTCGACGATGAACGCACACAGTTTTCGTAGACCCGTAGAGCGTGACTGATTGGTCCAATCCCCCACGCATCCCGCGCGAACCGGGTAAACATGCCAAAGTTCGTAGAGTTTGAAGAATTGTAAAGTACACGAACACCATCTGGCAGTCAAATTCTCCTACATTTATTTTGTGATAACGCTTAAGTCAGTTATCGTTTAATTATTCTAATAAATACAGTGCTAACAGGAGTGGGGATTTTTCGCATTTATAAGCTCTAGAATTACTGTCATCCAAGTAGTTTTGGAACAATCAAACGATATGTGCTTGGTTGGTCCGGCAAAGGCTTGTTACCTTTAACCCTGTTTTAAGCCAAAATTCAAGCGGTAATTTATTCTCTAAGGAAAGTTTTACGGTTTTTATGAAACACTCTTGAAATTTTCCACGAAAAAATTTTTTTTTGGATTCCAAAACTACAGCTTAGATCAGTCTCTGTAAGGTTGGAAACGAGAACTTAGGTTAGAAATGTAACCCTTGGTCAAGTGTTAACTGGCCTTTGAACAACTGGGCCCTGTTCTTAAACATTTACTGCCTGACACAGAGAATGTCGGAAACTCACGGCGGTGGCAATTAAAAGTGATGAGTTATTAAGCTTTTGGTTTAAACGTAGTAAATAAGTTGATTATCTTTTTAATATACTGTTAGCAGGTGCCACATTGTCGACTGCATGTAGCCGTTAGATGTTTTTGCGGTGTATATCGACGTGTGACAAATAACAGCCAAATACTGATCTAGAATATAATCACTATTAATCAAGCGTGTTGTAGTGGATATTAACCATAATCCTGCTAAAATCTATTTCACATAAACTAAATTTTTCTAACTTAAGTACCAGTGCTTGAAAACCTTCAAAGTGACCATTCATTTTCTTTGTCTTTACATGTAGATTCTAAAAATGGCTTTTGCTTCAACAAGTCCTGAAATTTGTAAATTTGTTGAGGAGATTTTATGACTTTGATTTTTAAAAATTTAACCGGTTAAGGGTTAAGAAGTGCTAGCTTTGCTTCTGTTTAGGCACAAAACAGCAATGTATTAAGCCTTTAAGTCCCAGTCAGTTATCAACTGATCTAACTTCTCCTTGCCTAACACATACAAAAAACGACATTTGGTAATGAGAAAATGACAGTTGATCAAACAAAGCAACTACTTAAGATAAAGAGAAAAATTCTCCCAAATGTGTGCAATGAAAAGTACGAGTTGGGAGAATTTACCAGCACAACTGGGACTGAACGGGTTAAGTAACACTTGAGTTTTTCCACAAAAAGTGGGGCAGGTTAGTCTGTTGCTTTGTGTTTTGTTTAGAATGACGTTTTAAGGCGCTGTGTAAACACACATGTTCTTTTGTCTCAAAATTCTACGGACAATGGGGAAATGATAAATTATTCCGAAATGCAGTTGGCTCCATTTGTGCAAGCAATTTTAAATGACTAGAAACCGGCGAAGTCAATGAAAGTGTTTCCACTTTGGTTTCACCAAATATGAATCGCTGAATGTGGTTATGAGAAAAAAATGTGCACTTTTTCACGTTAGCGATAATTCGTATCTTCTTCCAAATTTCATTCTCGAGGTTTTATAATTCGAGTTCACGATAATCGATCGACAAATATCCATCCTCGTAAAGGTTTATTACCAACTAAAGTTTATTGACAACGTTCGCCAAAAAAGGCCTCAGGTAGATAGGAACTTCTGCATTAACCTGGTTTTCCAAGCTTGAACGTATGTTCTATAGCTTGTTGCTTAATGTAGTTTTGTAATTTAATCGAATATATACCGTTTTTTCATTATTTTTGTTTCTTTTTTCAACAGATGCAATTCACAGCATGAATTTTGACTGGAGTCGCAATGACGTAGAACCGTTGTGGATTTATGAAAACGTCGAAGCAGCCAAATGGAGCGTCAAGCAGGTTGCGGATTTTATCAGGTAAAATTTTTGGTTCGTGTTTTTATCGCGACTAATGAAGTCCGGTGAGTTTAAGATTTATTTCAATGCGCTATCTTTCGGTGTAGTGTTTTGAGTCAAGCTTTTGATTATTTTATTACTCGCATCTACAAGATATTTTTGTTCCATGAAAATTGTAAAATTACAACTGAAAAGGCGTTTATGCTGTTCAATGAAACGGGGCGATGGTTGTAAAATCGTAACACGTAATGCGTTTTATCCAATGATACCATGAAAAAGCTGTTAGATCATAACGTAGCCTTATTTTTTTTGTTGGGGGGGGGGGGGGAGGTAGAAGCGCAGTCTTGCTGGCAAAAGAACTGCTAGGTTTTCATTCTTTGTTTATTGAGGGACACAGAGTAGAGCTTAGAGTTCCCGGTAGCTAATTTAATGGTAGTAAATTAGTATAAACGTAAGAGTACAAAATTGTTATCTCGATTCCAGGTCCCTAACGGGTTGTTCTGAATACGCGGATGCATTTGTCGGCCAGGAGATCGATGGTCAGGCGCTGATGTTACTAAGGGAAGAACACATGGTTGTAGCCATGAACATGAAACTCGGTCCAGCCCTCAAGATTATATCAAAGGTTACGCAACTGAAACGAGCAGCCTTGAAGAACGTCTGAATCAGTTTGTAGAAAAACATGCGTGGTCGCTAGGTAAACCAATGGTATGCGCTTGAAGTGTTCATAAACCCTTTTTAACAAACCAGGACTGGCCAAAGGATTTCTTAAGCTTAGAACGAAGCAAAACAGGATTTTTTTCTGTGAAAATGTTCATACAAAATATCGATGTGAAGGGATAACAGGGTTGTTTGTTCGTCTTTCATTAGTAATCATTAAGCAGATTTATTTTTGTTTATATATCAGTTGCGTCTTGCGCACAAGCATTTTTACTTAGTTTTCTGCTCTGTGTTTTGACCATTCTCTTTCTGAATGGTCAATTAAAAGGTTGTGTCATGTGCAGTAGAGTTGCTCAATTTGCCCTCAAGTTCTCAAACTCTAGCTTAAAATTCTAGGTTTGAATTATGTTAGAAAACTAAACAATATGATAATTCTTGGAGGGCTCTTTTTACTTGATTACATCACACTTGTCGTTATAAGGAATTGTCTAAATGTGTGCTGCATAATTAAGCAGGAATATTAAGGCGTAACAAGCCGTTTGTTAAATGTTTTTTACTGAAAGGGAACTGGTTACGTTTACATTTTTTAGGTTTTGTCGACCAACTTTTCTTAGCAGATCGGGCTGCAGCAGTTTTAAACAATGAGTTATTCCTGCGTGTTGAAAAACTCTATTTTATTTGTGTTTAATCATGACAAGTTCGTGACAAATACTTCCTGAGAGTGTTATTAACTGTTTTTCGTTTTGACGGCAATGCTTGTGTTTATTTTAGAACGAGGCAGATGCTATCTTCGAAAAACGTCTTGGTTCATCAACAGTGTAAATAGTCTTAAGTTATTGCTAATTTCGATTGATTTTCTTCGAAGTTTTTGTCATTTCATGTTACTTAATGTTGATTTCTTCTGACAGCCTGCTCAAGGTTTAAACATTTCACTGAAACAAACGTTTTCGCTTTGAAAATGGAATCGAAGTTTTCCTCTACACTCTAAAAAGGAAATAATCACACAGAGCTCCCGTCATTAAGTTCGCTTTCATCTGCTTTATTATCATTTGTATGTTGAAAGTCCAGATATTTAAAGAGCTCGGTATCTTAAGAATTTAGCAACCCTCTCTTCAAGGTCCCAAAAAATAATTCGTGAAAGAGAAATAAACCTCCAAATGGCCACGAGGAAGTGCACAGTTATGAATGTTTCTATGTACTTTATGTATCGTTTGGTTGTCTCTCTCCGATGGCATCCTTCTGCCATTTTGTTGTTTAAAAGTTGAGAATAATATATATCTTTCTATTTAACAACCATTCAATTTTTGAAGAAGTTAGGCAGCAGGAAGTAACGTTAAAGTATTTACGACTAGATTTGAATGAACGAAAAAAATAAAATAACTAGATGGCGAAAGTATGTTGAAGTGTTTTTTTTGTAGTTTTACCAAATGAGAAGTAAACCGTTAGAGCATTGTTCTCGCAGCATTTCAATGGTCTTCTGCTATGGCGGAAAAATCATTTATTTTTACTTGTTTTTGGTGTTCTCTTCATTAAATACAAGCAAGACACGTGTAAAGTTGAATTCCAACATTTATTGTTTTTGTAACAGGGATTGATATGACTACAAACTGCAGACTTCTGTTTTGTTCAATTCAGTTTGGAAAGCAAATCTATGGCCGTTTCATACGAAATGGTTTAGGATTCAACAACAGATATGTCATTTTGGTTTCGTGGAATACTAAGGGAAACCAGAAACGGTAACTAATCGATCACACGTCGACTTCCTAATCGTTAATCGCATGTATTAATTTACAAAGTCATTATTACATCAAAAAAGAAAAACTTATCTTATTTCACTCACCCTCTCACCCCACGTAGAGAAGACTTATGAAACATATACGAAGCAAGAACTCGAGTCTGTAAAAGGCAAAAAATAATTTCTTTGAAGCATTTTCTACCGAGTTCTCCAAAGTTGAAGTCAACAAATTCTTGAAAATTTCAAGCAATGAAACTTCATTGAATCTGTACTTCAAGACTAGCAAAATGAAGGATCGTTTTAAAGGATTTTGACTTTTGTTTCAAAAATCAAGACATTTGTGTAGGTTTTACAGAAGAAATATAGAAAAGTAGCAACGTAGTTTTTCTCTCTTGTGGGCTTGAACAGCAAAAAATTCTACCTAAAAATCTTTCTAATCCAATCGGATTCTATATTTTCCTAGTTTGTATTTTGAAAAAAAAAACACAATGAAACTTAAAAGTATTTTTTAAGTTTGATTGTGTTTCATGAATTTATATTATATATTTAGCTGGCTTTTTTGTACAATATTCATTGTGTTCGCAAATTAAGAAAAGGGTAGGATTTCCTTATAAAGGATTTCTTACAGTCGTCATCGAAGAAAAAATGAAACATTTGATACTGCATTTGCGTGAGCACCCAACTTGTATGGAGAGCGAACCAAATAATTTTGTCTACTGAGCACTGCTCACTGTTTTTGTGAATTGTTCGTTTATTTAACCATGTACAGTCAGTTAATTTTGTGTATGTATATATATTTTTTAAAAAATTCGAGAAATATAATTTTTCATGATTTTTCTATTAGTCCTCAAAGAAGACGTTTACGTAAGGAATATATAAATAATTTTGAAAACTTCATTTCAACAAGATTTTTTTCTCGTCAAAATAATAATAGACTTCGTGTTTTTGATTCTAGAAACACATCTCTAAAGTAGGTTATATGAGCAATGTAGATTGAATACTAACTTTGATATGCAAAAATATAATTGGTCTAGCTAGTGTTATCAACGTGTGAAGAAATATTTCGTCTCACTATCAAACCAATTTAAACACTCCATAATAACTAATATTCGTTTACGAATTATAAAACATTTTCAAACTAGCAGTAAGGTTGAGACAGACTCTAGTTATGAATTTAACCTATTAACCCTTTCAGCCCCAGCAAGTTTATCAACGTCTAACTCGGTCTCCTTAGGTGACACATACAAAATGACTTACTTTGGAATGAGCAAACGGGGTTGAGTTTAAAAAGTATAATCGTTCTATACTGGTTACATGACAAACACTCGCCTTAGTATCCATGATGGCGATCGAAACAGTTACCCATAGATCCTAGCGCGTAAATGTCTAAAGTTGTCCATAAAAACGCATAGTGAGAGTCTGTAAGTCTCAGTTTTGACAAACAAAGTGTTGGTAGTACAAGGAAGAGTTTTACAAACAGTTACCTTTCCTGGGTTTCTTTTAGTAGTGTAAGGTTCACAGTGCATGTATAACCGCCATTTTTGCGGAATGATCAGTTGGGAGAGTTTACCAACAGAACATTTAACTTGTTTAGGGCCGAAAGGGTTAAATTAACGAGGGTATGGAAGGTTTGCACCAAAGGTGCAGATGTCTCGTAGTTTTCACCTCATGTTTGTCTTTTTGCTATTACAAAAAGATGCACTCGTTTGACGTTATGTGTTCGTCATGCGTCTATCGCAAAGATGTGTTTGGTATGAAGAAGAGTCTCCATCCATTTTAACCTATTCTACCTTTATCTACGTCTGTCTCCGTTTACGTCTACGTGAACACGTGACCAGCCATAAGCCGATTTTTTTGTTGCCATGGCAGTGAAGGTAAAGAGTTGTTTCTCTTGGGAAGTGACAGTTGCTCCTTGTCTTGCTGAGGTATTTCAGACCTCAGGAGACCTTCGGATCTAGGATCCTGTTTGCGACATTCATTCACTTTGTAATTAACCAGATAAAGCCAAAGATTGGTTTCTAAAGAGTTCTGTTAAGACACCATTCTCGTCTTTTAGCAGAACATCTGGTTTATCGTATTCGATCACTTGACCCCGATCCATCACCATCACTTTGTCGTAGTCTAAAATAGTATTCAAGCGATGTGCGATTGTTATAACCGTGCAATCGTTGAATTTCGTTCGGATAGTGTCTTGAATGCTTCGGTCAGTGTTGAAATCAACGTTCGCAGTCGCTTCGTCCATGACGATGATTCTGTTCTTGTTCAGAAGCGCTCTCGCTAAACACAACAATTGGCGTTCGCCAACACCGAAGTTATTTCCTCCCTCGGAAAGTTCATAATACATGTCACCCGGTAGTTCCGAAATTTTATCTTTCATCTGTACTTGCTCCAAGACATTCCATATGTCGCTGTCATTATACTTCGAGAACGGATCCAGGTTCTTTCTCAAACTACCACTGAAGAGAACTGGATTTTGAGTTATAACCGAAATGACTTGTCGTGTACTCTGGAGGTTCAACTCGCCGATTAAAAAGTTATCTATAAACATCTTGCCGTCGGGATCAGGCATTCTGAAGAGGGCAGCTACCATCGACGACTTTCCTGCACCTGTTCGGCCTGCCACACCCACTTTCTCGTGTGCGTTGATCTTGAGAGTGATATCTTTCAACACTTTTGGTCCGCCTTCGTAGTAAGTAAGATCCATGTTTTCAAATCGGATCTCACCTTCAGGCGGCCAATCATTTGGTGGCTGTTTCTCGATGCTATACCCTTTCTCTCGATCAAGTTCTGTATACGCCATGACTCGCTCAACTGAGGTCATCATGTTTTCTACGTCAGCCGTCTGACGTGTGGCGAACTGCAGCTGACCAACAGTACTGATGGCGTAGACTAGAGACAGTCCAAGTGTTCCTAAAAGAGAGAAAAGTTTGAGGATCAGATGATGCACCCAGGAACTCATCGGGAAATGAAGGGTTCTTTGTAGTTATGCGCTTGAGAACTTTGGAACATTTTCAAAAATTTAGGTTTCCAAAGGACAAAGAGCAAAGCTGATTTTTTAACTATAAGAAACGTAAATTGAAGTAAGAAACACATTTGTTGCCTTTTAACTTTAATGGCATCAATTTCCTCTTTCTGGAATACGAAATGTAAGCATTCAGAAGAGTTCATGTATGAGCTTAAACGACATGTTTACTAGATTACTAGAGAGTGACTAAAGGAAATGCCGTTGAAGACCTATTTTTTCAAATGTAATAAAAGCATAGCAATTCGTTGACTTTTCCTCTAAAGACAGTAAAAAATAACAACATATCATTTACCAGCATCGGATGTTGTGCTTACGCCAGTAAAGGTTGCAACTGCAACGAAAATGGTGCAGACGAAGTCCAAGCGGACACCCATCCACCGTGCGCTGTGAGGAACCAAGAACCAAATCTTGCTGCGTTTGTCCTGTACACTAAATCAAGTGATAAGTAAAACACCATTATTGCTGGTAAGAGATGACTTTTTGAAACACAAAAATAAGATAAATAGAACGTTCGCTCTGATTGGTCGAAAAACCCTTTTATATAAGAGATGTGGAAACGGTTTTCATCCGCCTCGTGTTGCGGTTTTCCATGGTTGTCTCGTGTTCTCCCAACCGTGTTAACACGAAAACTATTTTATATCTCTTCAATATGCCATGCTTAATGTTTTTGAGTCATTTACAAGCCATGTGATTAATAAGGCAGACATTTCCAGCTGATCATAAGTTCTTGACAGTAACATCTGTTTTTCTTTTCTTTTCCGCGCAACTTTTATCATAAATACCTCCAGATTTGACAGCTCTTGTCAAAAATGAGTAAGATGCTTAGAAGTATTTTCGAAATAAAAAACAAAAAAGAAAGAAAGAAAACAAATTTGATTTTAAACTTATGCTAATTTTAACTAGGTTATGAACAAGCTCGTTCCCAGGCCTTTCCTCCGAAAAGAGAGCGCGGGCCTAGGAACGAGGAAAGAGTTTGATTAATAGAACAGCTACAGCTTTTTACTTACACGTTAAACCTGTCGAGAAACTGCTTCTCCATGTGGTATGTTCTTATAATGGTGATACCCTCCAACGTATCTGATAGATGAGCTAAGACCGGACTCTGGCTTATCGCCTCCATCCTCTTGATTTCTCTTGATGTCTTGAGGTAGTAACGGTTTATAGCCATAAACCCTACTAACATGGGTAATACACCAATAATGGCCCAGTAATTTGTCGAACACGTCACACAGATGGATGCTAATATCTGTAGAATATATTGCAGGGCCAACAGAGAGGTTGGCGGAACAAATTCGTCAACCATCCCGATGTCTTTGGAGAAGCTAATGAAGTAAAAACAGACAAACAGGTCATTTATCTCGTTATAGTTTATAAATCTCATTAAATTTATTTTGTTTCGAAAGCCAATATTATGTGACGTTCTCCTTATAAGGCCATCAAGGTTTATTTTTCGCTATGTGTTTAAAAACAAAGAAAGAAAGAAACGGGTAATATGACGAAACGAGGTGGCAATCACGTCTAAGAAGTGACAATGGCACAGATAATTTTAAAAAGTAACTCGTTTCAAGTTATAATGTGCGTGTAATTCCGGGAATCGATTAGTTGATACCACCTTGCGACTATGCATATGAGTGTGGGAACCAGTTGGTTGATACCACATTGCAGCTATTAATGTGATTGCGGGAACCGATTGCTTGATACGACCTTACGACTATGCATGTAATTGCGGGACATGATTGGTTGATACCATACGACTATGCTTATGATTGCAGGAACTGATTGGTTGGTACCACCTTGCGACTATGCATGTGATTGCGGGAAACAATTGGTCGATGCCACCTTGCGACTGTGCGTGTAATTGCGGGAACCGATCGATTGGTTGATACCACCTTGCGACTATGCATGTGATTGCGGGAATATGATGACCACCACGATGATCGAATCAATAAGGGAAAATTCGGCTTCCAAAAAACCTAAGTGGCTGCTAACCAAATAGTGTTGGTATTTACCACACAAGTGAGTATCCATTTTCGCGCGTTTTGATTGGTTAACTCGGATTGCTCGGAGGTAAAATATCCAGTGCTATTTACCTCCGAGCAGCGAAAGAGACGGAAACAAAATGGCTTCCCGTTTCGTTAAATAACCTCAGTAAATGATGAAGGAGTCCCCCAAAACGCAAAATTGGGAACAAAATTTGGTTTGTCAGTATTTAATGGTAAGTAAACAAACCATTCCTGACTCGTAATTGTCATGTGACTTCTACTTGATAGCCGACGGCGCGCGTAAAATTTTTTGTAAAATAGCCCGAATACTTGTGTTTTTGTCGATGCATTGCCAAAATTAAAGTATTTTTTGGCTCATATTCAACTTGTGTAATATATACTAAAACAACTATTTACCTCCACTTCGGTGAATAATTGTTAATTATGTGTAAATACAAAAGATACATTCAAATGAATTGTCACTGGAAAAGGGGAATAACCCAAGTTTTGCCGATCTACAGCTTTAACATAGAACCCATAAACACGAAGATGATGTAGATCGACGAAATTTCGATTATTCCCCAATCTAGTGGCAAGGCCTCAATCGAATCAATACATGTTGTATTTACAAAGTGGCTGCTGCTTCTAGGTTCACCAGAAACCTGGTTAACATAGGTAGCTACAAGGCTGTCTTACCGATTAAGAATTCTTCCAGATGGGTTTGTGTCGAAAAATAGCACAGGAGCTTGCAGAATAGAAAGCACCATCTGGTCGTGCAGCTTCTCCGAGCATCGCAAGGTTGTGTAATAGTAGAAAAGACCCCGGATTATGGCCAGGAAAAGAGCACCAAACACCAAGCAACAATAGATGATGATGTTCATCTTGTCTTTCTGATTTGCCCATTTCTCTCGTGAAATGTGCACCAACCAAAGGTTGGGAGATATTATGGAAACTGGAACAAACGGAAACAAAGCACTGCATAAGCAATTATAGGGCGCAGTTTTTTTTAATATTTCTAGTTTGGTATGTGTTAAAAGCTTCAAATACCTTGCAAGATATTGACATAACATCAAATCACTTTTTCTCTTCGTTAGTTGTTCATGACTGCAAAATTATCTTATCCGGTCTACCACACATGTTTGGGCAGATGGCCAGTCTTCGGACCTTGATTTGTTAGATGTCTCATGTTGATTGGTTAGATGCCTCACGTTGACTGGTTAGATATAAACGTGTCCTGTTGAGCTACCTTGAACTTAATACGTTGACACGTATATAAGTTTACCTTGTGCAATAACTGGAATGTGCGAATTATTGACAATATACCTTACCTTGGGAAAAGAAAAACAACAGCGCCAGCAGGATCAATAAAATGGCCGGTAATCCTGATCTAAAGTAGTGCCAATATAGTTTTGCAGAGATGGTCCCAACGCTTCGGTCTTCCGCCAATGTGATGAGGCCTTGAGGTTTAGAGCAGTCGCTATCTCGCCTTTCTCTCCTTTTGAGGTTTTCTTGCTCCGCAGTAACTTCAATTTTCCCTGGATTCACTTGAAGGTATTTATCGTCGCTAACCAGGAAGTGTTTCTCCAATGACTCGATATCTAGGCCTTCTTCCTTCATGTCTTCATATTTTCCCTGTTTATCTACTTCTCCTTTCTCCAAAATGAGAATGTAATCGGCATTCTTCAGATATTGCAGCTGATGAGTAACAAGCCTGTTGAAGACACGTAAATCAGTTCTGCCATACTTTGGCGAACAGACGTTATGTGCAAGAAAACCAAGAACCACCTAGACTGCAATAATTTCTACATAGATGAATATCTGAATCAGCCAATGCAAAGTTCTCCGCTAATAAATTGACATCAATTTCTAGTGCCAGTTTTGGAAGTCACTAAAGCTAATTCTTGTGCTGTTGGTAACACTCATACTAACGCCAATGCTAATTGGTAATCCTTTTGTTATTACCATTGCTATTGTTGATGCTTTGTTTGTTTTGTTGGTAATATTGATGCTAACACTGATGCTAAGTGGTACTGCTTTTGCTATTACCAATGCTATTGTTAATGCTAATGCTAAAGTTGTTGATAATATCAGCATTAAGTAACTGTTGCAAATTGCGATAGATTAGGGCAATAACACAGTGCCACTATAAGTATTTATACTAACAAGTTTGAAACCATTGGCTTACACTCTAACTTTCTCTCCAAGAACACCAGCGATGCAGTTATCGAAAATATGTTTGCCGACTTTTGCATCAACAGCGCTGAGTGGGTCGTCCAGGAGATAGATGTCTGCGTCGCTATACACTGCGCGTGCCAAGTTTACTCGAGCCCGCTGACCACCACTCAAGCTAGCACCGCGTTCACCCAACATTGTCATATCTCCGTCGGGGAGACTTTGGACATCTTTAGTCAGATCACAAGCCTCGATAACCTTATTGTACCTCTCTTCATCATAAGGCTGGTTAAAGAGAATGTTCTCCTTCAAGGTACCGGTAAATACCCAAGCTGGTGGAATGAATAACAAAAGGAATTACAATATAATGTGTAAAAACGATCTCTGGATAAAATTTAAAACATAGAAGCTTTCGGCTGTCTTACTACAGCCTTTATC
>JAOBRD020336313.1:9597-20995 GCA_027575215.2 Hydrozoanthus sils | reverse complement strand
TCTTAATTCTGTTATAAACAGCAGAGTCATGTCAGTACGAAATATTTCAGCAAGGTTGCAAAGAAATTTGTTGGTTTCGCATAGCTCCCAACACTACTGTATATACAGTAAACAGAAACTTGATCATTGCAGGCAGCTTTTGACATGACGTTAGATTTCGGCATCGACAGATACTATTTTAGAGAATTTACAGCCCTTTTGGTTAATGTTAACCAGCCTTTCAAGAACCCAGCCTTAGCAAAAGATTCTCCATAAATGCGTGGACAGTTGTGCTTGATTGTTGAATCAAAATGGTTCAAACTTATTTTTTTTATAATTCACGATGGGGCAGAAATAAATAAGTAACAAGGTACGTGGTTTGAGTCGGAGTTTCAACTAGGAAACAAAAAACCTGCCATGCTGTTAGTGTTGACAAGAATACAATCGATTGACACACTTTTCAAACACTGTGCCGCAATATTGCAAAAAATGAAATCACAAGAGTTTTTTGGGAAGTTTGACTCTGAATTTATTACAATTTAAAATCAAGAAGGTCAATAGCTTACAAACAAACATTTGATTGCTAACAATTAACTGACAGCTGTATTCGATTTTTTCTTAAAGCAAAATGGAAAGATTCCCTACAATTAATGCGTAAACAGCTTTGCTTGATTGTTGAATCAAAATGGTACAATGGTTTGAGTTAACAATGCACAACTGCATTAACTTAACCCTGGGTTAAGCCACTTACCTGGGTTGGGTTGTTCAAAGGCTGGTTAACTTTAACCTTTGGTTAAGCCACTCATCTGGGCTGGGTTGTTCAAAGGCTGGTTAGTTTTAACCCTGGTATAAGCCGCTCATCTGGGCTGGATTGTTCAAAGACTGGTTATCTTTGTCCCTGGGTTAAGCCACTCACCTGGAATGGGTTGTTCAAAGGCTGGTTAACTTTAACCCTCGGTTAAGCCACATACCATGGCTGGGTTGTTTAAAGGCTGGTTAACTTTAACCCTGGGTTAAGCCACATACCATGGCTGGGTTGTTCAAAGGCTGGTAAAATTTTGGGACTGAGTAACAATCCCCAAGATAATAAAATGATAAAATTTGGGGAGTGAGTAATAATCATGTAATGCGCAAACTCAGTTGAAACAAAAAATAAAAGCAATCACCTGTCTCGAACCGTCGAGTCCGCTGAAGCTAGGCGTTTCTCCGAGAAACTTGAGAATTTTCTCGCTTGTATCTGACGGCTTTTTTGGTTTGGGTCCACCTCCAGTCTTTTTAGACTCTTTTCTAAAAGTTGCCAACTCTTTTCTTGCTGTTCCAGCAAGATTTCGCCATTTTTCTTTAACATCGTTAGGGCTTCTTCTTGCCACTCCGACTGCATTTACTGCAACAGTTATGTCCTCCCAAATTTGGTTTTTCCTTTTGTTTGTGACATTATTATTTAATTTAGCTGTCAATATTGACCGGTTTTCTTCATACTCTTCAGTTATAATGGCCACTGCAAGGGAGGAAAATTTTGTTTGATACAGAAACTACCTCGGTTTCGTCACTCACTGAAACACAGCTGGCAGACCCATTCGCTGCAGCCATTTTAAAACTTTCGTGGTTTCAAATTTAGCGCGAATTCAGAGGCGCGAAGTTGGAAACAGGGGAAAACAAGAATAAAAACACGTCAAACCGGTTTTTGTTCAAGTTATTTTTATTTAACCTTGAGTTAGCTAACTCTGAGTTTGTTTTGATTTAGCCAGTCTTCGAGCAACGGCATTTTGACGTGTTAGTTAACTCAGCGAAGTGATTCAAATTGTAATTTTGGGAACATGAAAAGTTATGTGAAGGTGTCACAGTGTTTTTAATGAGATAAAGATATGAGTGCTGTGACGCACAGGAGTTTTAAACAAGATAGCCTGTGAACAGGCTCTCTGTTTAAGGTAAAGGGAAAATACATCGAGCGGCAAAGAGACACTTCCCTTCCCTCTCCCTATTCTCCTCGCAGCTCGCCAACTTCGCCGCTCGATATCCTCGAACATGCAGAGATCCTGTTCACGGGCTAAAACAAGATAATTGATTACTCTACAATTGCCCATGTACGGAACGGGCACAGAATACGTGATTTGAACTCCTGACGCAATGGAAACTACATATAACTTTTGGTGTTTTATTCCTATATATATTATTTAGTAAATGTAGTAGTAGAATATGATTGTAACAGAGGGATTGTTAGAGATTATACTAGCAATGTAGGCGGATTTTATTGTTTACATAGTAAAAGCATAAACCCAACTTCCACATTCAAACAAAATAAGTCGAAAATTCGATAGATGGTAGCGCAGTTAGTAACCAGTCAAAGTTTTAGCTTATAACCGATTGGATACATTTGGAGAAATAAGCCTTTTGAACTCCAAAATTTACAGTAATAGTATGTGGAGTTGAGATAACTCTTGCCACCCAGCCATACATTGTGATTTAACAACTTTGGAAGCCTCGTTTCTCTCAAAGTATATTGTGTGTATCGAGCTAAAACTTTCAATGGTTATTCACTTTGTCTCAATGTTGAAGATTGATTTTCGAGTTATGAGAATAGTCGTAAGAATGTGAGTCGCACGAGTGTGTCGCGAATGATGAAGAAAAGCCGAACTAAATACTACATTGAATTCGTGTTGGAGTTTTTAAAACCAGCAGAGTAAGTAGGAGAACTCGAGGCTTCTACGAGACCTGGATTGATTATTTTGCTTTTTTCTTTCACCTGTTAGAACTGGGCAAGAGAAGGATGTGAAGCACTTCATGACTGACTTAAAGGGCCTCCATCTAAGCCATATATATGATTGTCCATGGCCACATTGATAACTGAAAACCTTGTTCTTAATTATGTTACAGCTTCGACCCCCCTAAAAGATTGCCTCTATCGTAACACGGCTTTACTTAGTGATAAGACAATTTTATTTTTTTTAAAGTCGAGAAATTCTGTATTGCAAGAATATCGGTTTGTTTGGTAAATGGTACATCAAAAAGTTAGTTTTGAAAAAATTGTTTGGTAGTTACAAGTCATTGCTTAAAGTTATATCGCTTTGTAACGTGTTTGCTGTTTTGTCTTGTTGTATTATATTCATTTTTGTGTTTAATGATTCCCGCACTCGACATTTTCAATTGTCTACATTAATATCTGCATTAAGGAGCTGACCAGTATAAGCCCAGTGGTTTCTTTATGAGCTTCCTCGCCATGTTAGTTACTTTTTGTAAGAATTCTAAAGTTCAGTTTTTGTTTGTATGTGGCTAATAAATTGAACTTGAATTTGAAGACAATAAAAAATGCCCCATTATAAGTATCCGACAGTATAACTGATTTTAGGTCGATAACCTAATTTTGTTCTTATGATTGGCTGAAAGTTTGGTCATTAACTTCCGTACAGACTTTTCTCTGCAGCAAACCTCAAAATCAAAATAATGTTTAAAGCGATGGGCCATTTTAATATAAATCTTAATAACCTCGTTTGCTCGGTCTATACGGTGAAAGATCTCGGGCAAAATATACCTTTCACTCGGTTAAGATGATTTTAGTGCGCGTCCATGAGTATACAGAACGTCTCACAATGCATCAGAAAAATATCCAAGTATTGCATTTGGTATTTTGTGGACTAACTCGTGGTTTTTGGTGTTAAAAAGGACACCAATCTTGCTTCAAGGTACAATATATAGAGGATACTTGGGGATACGAATTTTATCTTCTCGTGCTGAAAGTATCTCATGATTGTGTGCGAAGCGAACAAGTGAGGGATACAAATAAGATTCGTAATGCAATGTTAACGTTCTGTTTATTTTATAGATACTGGTGAAATCGCAACATAAAACACATGTCAGGGGCCGGTAATGCCCACTACCTTTGGTGCCATTACGTCACTTGGGCGCTTCTTGTGATTGCGATCTTTCTGTCCAAATGCACGCATCCCGTAAGTGTAGCATTTACACTTGACTTCATATCACAACCTTTTTCAACTTTGAGATTAACTGTTGTGCAATAAGATCACCTAAAACACTAAAGTTTGCAAATCCTTACAAAATAATCGATCGACAGATTAAAACGCCTCAGAGAAGTGCTTTCTGTGTGAGCAAGACACAAAAGGAGACTCTTCGGAGTTGAGTACTCTACAAAGTTTGTGGGTGTAAGAACCGCCTATTTTGCTTCAACATGAAGCTCGCCGTGTGATATCTAAAATGCTTTTAAGTTTTAGATAATAATCTTGTCATCTCCATCGATCGGTGTGAATCAAGAGCACTAAGTGTGTATAAACAGTTACTTTACTAACAAGTGTGCATACAAACCCCTTGTCTGGAGACACGTATTTGAAAGGTAATTAGCGATTGTTTTGACAGTGATAATTGATGAGTGAATTCTCGGCATATTTGGATCTTTTGATGACAAATGCCGTCTGATAAGAATATCATTCTTTAACAAGAAGCTCTGGAATCTTGTTGTGTTCAAATATTTTGTTGCTGCACATGCAGACTATATTCCATAATCACTCTTTGGTTGGGAAACCGAAATACTGGTGAAAAAAAACCTGATTCTCGCTGCTCACAGTTCTATAGATAAGTAAAAACAACGTATGGATGTATTCGAATCAGAGGCAGAGTTAACCAAGAGGAACCCAAAGAATATCTGTGTTCAAAACCACCGTAAACTACTGAATCAACTACCCTTACAAGTACTGGAGTTGTTTTGTGTGAGGTTGCTGGACAGAAAAAATCATTGCTACAAGATTGGTCACGGCAACTGTACCGATAGATTTCGTGGCTATCTACATTCCTGAGGCTTAAAATATTTAAATGATCAAGAATTAAAGTGTGTTTTGCTTTAGGTTTTCCTAAGGTCAAGTTGGGTCACACTTCAGTATATGCTATCAGCTACAGAGTGAAAATTCTATAGCATTGCCTCTTAGCTATTCCAATGGACCATGAAGAATTTAGTTGCGGATTCACAGGTACGTTTTGTCATTTACTCATTTTGTTATTTATTTATTTATTTATTCACCATTCAAAAAGAGCTTCCGTCAACTTGACCAGTTCTTATCTTTTCTCAGCTTCTCTGTGCTGTGTGTGCCGGATATCTGCATACTCGCCATCCGTAAAACAGTTTCAGCTTAAAGTTATGAATATCTAATTTGAAAAAAGAATCAGTAATACACAACCTGACTAGAAAATAAGCGGACAGAAAAGAAAACTTTCTATTCGTTTATAAATAAGAAAATAAAAGGAAAAACAGTTTTGCATGGATACTTTCATATTGACCTCAGATCGTTCCGGATCAGCTTAGCCGTAGGGACTACATGCACTGTTTAGCATTTTAAGAACAAGACCTCGAAGCTCTCCATTTTACGCCGCAGAGTTTTATCTGAACTCTGAAGATGTTTTTAGTTTTCTTTGTAGTCTGAGTCACACTTTTTTACTTTAAAGTCCTCAGGTAGCCTCGCAGAACCACTTAGTTCTGTAAGTGTGGATGTCTCTACGTTTTATTACCATAACGAGACTTTGACCCCTAACGCTAAGAACAAACTGATGTGCCTTTTATAACTCCGACTCTCACTGGCAGACGCTTTCCTCTGTATTTCAATGATATTTTAATTTGTTAAGCTATACTTAAGAATTTATTTTATGTGCAGCAACTAGTACTCGGTTTCATTCTTATTACCCGTTACTTGTAACCATACGAATCCTAACTAAAGTCTGAAGCATTTTCCCATCTGAGCAAGTTCTACATGCAGTGGGGCTTACCTGCAATTGATAAGTGTCCTGTCCAGGGGGCGTTTGATACTTTCCTCATCCGCTTAACACTACGGAAACCCGGTGGGGATAAGCAGCGACCTATTGGGTCACTTGACTCCAGAAAGGATTGTGCTATAAGCCAATCTCATGGTTGAGTCAGTTGCGTGACTGAAATATACATAATGATACATGCAACGTTGTACAAGGACTAATTATTGTTTCAGTTTTGTAAAAAGTAAACATGAATTAAGCAAAGTTTTACCAACATTATGCACGTTGTAATGGTCCCAAGTTAAAGTAATTGAAAAAACAAGTTTATAAGTTAACCTCCTTTCTCTCATTGATCGTCATTGATGACCAGGCCGATCGACCCGAAACGTCCGCCTTTCTTGGGGGACTTGGACTGAGAGAACGCTCAACGTTCAATATGTTCGACATTTTGTTTTTCAGGAGTATGTCGCAGGTGCGAGAAACATATCAACGGTTGTAAGGCAGCTTGCCAGGCACTCGGCTATCTTTATCATATCCACTGCTTTCTTTGTTCACAATGTGGTAAGTGCCAAAAGAACGCGTGACGAATTGCAAGACCATAGACCTCTTTCAAAAATGGCCGTCAAATCTGATTGGGACTGGGATCAAATGCATGTAAGTGAAGCAACAGACCTTATTTATAAATGGCGGCGATTTTAATAGCCTTTTGTCTCCATTCAGATTAGCTCTTCCAGCCTCGTTCTTGAGTTACTGAACTTTCAAAAGAATATGTTACCCCTAACGAGTCTAGTAAGTCGTCGCCATTAGCTTATGAATAAGGTCTATAAAGCTCAATTACAAAAGGTCTTGTTTTAAATAAACAATTGAAGTCTTAAGTAAGCTGCTTGATATTTATATCAGTCACTCACCGCACTTAGAGATGCTTGACAAGGGATTCAAATCGGCAAGGAAAAAGGCTGTCAAAGAAGATTGTGCAGAGTATAAGTAGATTTCTTTACTAATTAATGAGGCATTTATGACCTTACGATGCGTGTACTTGTTCCCAGTCCCCACCATGTTTGAGAGCAATTTGTGAAAAAGTCTGTGCAAACAAGATCTTGTGTTTAGCGCCCAGATTTTTTCGAAAAGGAAGGACCGATCGGATCCGCTTTTCTTCCTTTCAGTTGGGACAAAGCCT
The DNA here is from genome assembly GCA_027575215.2 of Hydrozoanthus sils. NCBI lineage: Eukaryota > Metazoa > Cnidaria > Anthozoa > Zoantharia > Hydrozoanthidae > Hydrozoanthus > Hydrozoanthus sils. The sequence goes on along the minus strand of JAOBRD020336313.1, from coordinate 14,091 downwards.
GTTTCTATATAAATGAGTAAGTCTGTATAGTCTACATATGCGTTCGCACCCCCTTTATCGGTTTGCCAAAGACCACCTGTAGTGGGGCAAGGAAGAGAGCTCAATTGCTATATGCAAACTAGGGAAAATGGGTTTGCGATTCAGCTTAGCCTCTAGAGAGGTCTATACAGGGACCCGCACTATAAATGGACCTGAGTCAGGCGATCATCACCTTCAGTTGTCACTCAACCTCCGAAGAGACATGACGTAACACATGAATAGAATAACATATTACTTCAGAATTGTAAGTTTTTGTTGATTTCTGTTTCAAACTGAGGGAAATTTTAACGAAACAATATACGATAGTGGTAAAAAGAAATGCTAGCATTCAAAACGCGAAGTTTCGGTGAGACACGTGTTATGCTCTAATGAGCAAAACTTATATATAGGAGTTGTGACAACTTCAAAATAAAAAGGTACAAAATTTCTCTGGAATTTCGATGAACGAAACGAAATGAACTTCACATGCGTTTCTTTTTACCACTACTGTATAGAAGAAAAGATTATGAATTTGTCTAAATTTTAGCGGTAATAAATTTCTTTAATTTGTTTCTATCGCTCAGAGAGAAGTTGAAACACCCTCTTGGTCCAAAATTTGAATTTTGAAAGATGTCAGATATGGGAGGAGCTATCTCTTTTATAGCACGGATCCTTGTTTAATTAAGGTTACGGTAGAGTTTGAGAGATGTTTTCACTTATCAATTCGAAACTCTTTTACTATTCATTGGATGCCCCTAGACTATATCACCGGAAAGCTAATCTAATTCTCTATAAGATGGATTAAATCACATTTTTATATTTTTCTTTATCAGCGACATTGAGTGTTTTGTTTGTGACAAAGTTTTTCCTTCGCAAAGCTCCAGTCTGTTCGATGGTGAGCTAAACTATCTTTTGTTACCATTTTTTCCTCTTGACAGCTTGATTGCCAAAACGGTGTCAGCGATTTTTGATACACTTTGTCATTAAAGTGCCTACCTCACCGGTTTATTGACGATTTCTAAAGATTGTTTATGCATTTGATTTTTTTTTATTGATTTTCAAAAGTTCCATAGAGTCGTGACTGGAGGTCATTTTTCATTCGCCGGAAAAGGCTGGTACCGAATTTGAGGCTTACTTCAGAGTAGTGAGAGTAATCTTGCAAGCTACACAAACTCTTGGCAGATCACTGGGAGAGCGCTCTGTTTCACTAAAGGTTACGATATTTTTTCATAAAATAGCATACTACAGTTCTGGGTCCGAAAGCAGTGATAGCAGGATATCTTCCCTGTCCAGCGAAGGAAAGACATTTGAGCTTCTAGCGAAAAAATGGGAGAACAACGAAGGCGGAAGAGACGACAGTGATTTCGCTTGCCCCGGGTACGCAGACGAACCTCTCGCTGATTCCGAGTGGTCTCCCGAATACAGAAAACCACAGCAAGAGGAAGAAGCGAAAAAAAGAGAGCTTAAGGATAGATTAGACAGGATGAACAGCATCGAGACTTAGTATGATAGCTATCTTACATGTAGTTCTGAATTTGGTTTTGAGTGAAATTCCATTACTTGTGTCTGGAAGATTGCTACATCCATAAAATATGCATCGATTAGGCATAGTTATGGCGGAAAAGGAACTTTTTTTTATAAATCTTTGAACGTTGTTTCTCTCTACTAACTCTTTAATATTGATGTTGATTACTCAAAAGCCTCACTACTCTGACGTCAACAATCTCAGTGATGAAATTTGACTTAGTCCTTTTATTGCACGCGGTATTTTCAAAACAGGAAACCCAATAGCGCTTTTTAAGTGTCTTTGAAGGCTTTTCCCTCCAAGGCGTTTTACTTTTTCCTCGTTTTTCTTCGATTAATTGTTGATAAGTGTCTAAAAAATAACTCCAAAGTGTCAATAAACCGGTGAGATAGGCACTTTATATATAGCTGATTTATATAGCTGATTCTTGAAATTTGTTACTTGCGAAGGAGTTTTTCTGACGAATCATCCGATAAAAAGTCTAAGCTGGTTATTAAAATCTTATTAAACCGTTTTGAACTCAGATATCATACCACTACTGTGCTAAATGTGGCAATAATAGAACAAAACCTGTTTGAGTTGGAACCTTTTTTACAGCTTTGTTTGTTGCAAAAAATTGCTTATAAGCTTCGAGAAAAACGCATTTGAAAAAAAGGCTCGCACACCAATTTACTTTCGGTTATGAGTTTTGACTTTACATATCTCAAGGACTATCCATCTGTCAAAACAATTTTTATGTCAGAAAGATTTTCTTGATGCCAGTAGTTTTCCCGCAAAAGCTAAAAAAACCGGTATATTTTACCTATTCAAACTGTAGCCTTAAAAAATAAAACCAACTACCGCGTGTTTGCACAGTCTGGTTGGTTTGGAAGAAACTGAGAGCAGATAACACAAACATGGGACATCAGGTCGAACGCTAAATAAATGCACCGCTGTACCTTTAACCTATCCATCGATATCTATGTATGTCTCGCTAACCTACATGCACAGAGGGGTGCACGCGGGACTAAACTAGTCCCCACTCCAATCTGTCTGACCTCGGTTGGTGGATAACGTAAACGTTTAACAGATATGTGTTGAATTTTAAAAGTTGAAAAACAGGTGTGGTTAACATTTAGCTGAACACTATTTCTCAAACCATTAGGAAGAGAGTTGCGCGGTGAAACGTTTTATTACATCCATGGAAAAACCTACTGCGAGGACGATTTCAAGGTTTGTCTGTTTGTTACCTTGATGAGTTTGGCTGACAATATGTGTACAAGATTTTATCCAACGACAAGCCTGATTTTCTCTTTCAGAATTCCAGCTACTTTCAACAACGGAAGAGGCAATGTCATAAATGCAACAACCAAATTAGTAACAACGTAAGTAGACTGCATATGCATGTGTTCATAATTATATAGAGTTCCAAACCATTCTATGGCAACATTGCGTTTACACAATAATTCTGTTTGGTAACTCATTCATAATCGACTTGGGTTCTTGTCCTAAACTTGCTCCCGGGAATCGGCCGATATCTGGGGAGTTCCCTTGCAGGCAGGAAAAAACGCTGGAAACGAGTTTCCCCTAACCCTACCTGAACTTCACCGGGTCTTGAAGCAGGATTAAGAATAGCCCAGAATAAAACACGCTATTCTTAGATAAGATTGAATCCGAGGATTAAATTTGTATCCATCATATTGAGCTTTGGAATTTAAAGGGCTGAAACTTTGTTTCTGAGTTTGTTAGCTCAGAATCAATAGCCCCTTCTGTCCCCGCTTCAAATTCTCCCATGTTTTTATGAACAACAGTTTTTATTTACATTTTAGCTATTTGTGGGTTGGCTGATTTTCCCTGGTTTGAATTTAATTAGATTTCAACAACTGGAAATTGATTGATCACCCCCAGTGAAAGTACAACTGTTTTCTAAGATGCCCGTATACATTTGTGAAATTCTTGATTACGAAGGAAATCCGTTTTGCGCCTGCTATAGATTTTACAAGCCTTAGGCAAAACCTATCATCCCGAATGCTTCCAGTGTGAAGTGTGTCACAGGTCCTTGGATGGTATGCTGTTTACGGTTGATGTCGAGGACAGAGTTTACTGTGTCCAAGATTATCATAGGTTGGTTGATTTTTATTTTTTTTTTAAACTTTGGCACGCAACATTATCCATATGGTCGCAAATGAATTTAGTTTTTGGCTTAAGAGTAGAAACCTTAAGGAAAAAAACCAATTTTTTTATTTTAGATGCTTAAACAAGAAGACATTTTCTTCCCAAGGGCTGGGTTGTTCAAAGGCTGGTTAACTTTAACTCGGGTTAAGCCAAAAATTCAAGCAGTAATTCTTCTCTAAGGAAAGTTTACGGTTCTGATATTCTGTTTCGATATTCGATTTAAAAAAAATCTTGTCAATTCCAAAGTTACGGCTCTAATCAGTCTCTGTAAAGTTGAAAACAAGCTTTAAGATTTAACCCAGGGTAAGTACTAATCGGGCTTTGAACAACTAGGTCCATCATGCTTCTGTTCGTGCAAGTCAAAGGAGGCTATTTCCCACCCTAAAAGGATGGAGGCCCTGGAGGCCGTTTTATCTAAACGGGGACCTCCTTGTTATCATATCTGGAAAGTGGACCTCCTTACCATCTATAACGGGGACCTTACCATCTGGAACGGGGATCTCCTTGTTATCATATCTGGAAAGGGGACCTCCTTACCATCTAGAACGGGGACCCTACCATCTGGAACGGGTATCTCCTTGTTATCATATCTGGAAAGGGGACCTCCTTACCATCTAGAACGGGGACCTTACCATCTGGAACGGGGATCTCCTTGTTATCATATCTAGGAAGGGGACCTCCTTACCATCTAGAACGTGGACCTTACCATCTGGAACGGGGATCGTCTTGCTCAAGAAGGATGAAGAACACACAGTCGTGCCAAAACTCTCACCTCCTGAATTTTTCTGAAGAAAGTC
>JAOBRD020336206.1:0-21010 GCA_027575215.2 Hydrozoanthus sils | reverse complement strand
TAAAGTGCTTGCACCAACGCCTTCCTTGTGGAGAGAGGAGTCCATAATACAATAAAAACCAATACCCCTAAATCAGGATTTGAGAAATTGAGCTCTGAAAAAGTGGTGGGGGGGGGGTGGGGTAGGGGGTATGCACCGCCACCCACCACCTCCCCCGACAAAATTGGGTTCCTTAAAAATACCATTGTTTTAACTTCTTCCCTTAGTGTCCTGTCCAGGGGGAGTCAAACTCTCATCCGCTTAGCAGTACAGAAACCGGAAATAAGTGCGGCCCTATGAGCCACTTAGGCTCGAGAAAGGGTTTAGCTCATGTTAAACAAAAATGCTTTACACGTCTGATGTTCTTGGCTTGCACAACGAACATATATTGTTTCTTATTGATTAAGATTGATAAAACAGTAATGTCTTAAGTGGGCAAAATTGATTTTGAACAAGACTTTCTTTTGAGTTGTTCGAAAAAAACTGATTTAGGAGCTGTGTAAAATGTTCAAGACCTCCTATCCTGTCTCGTGGTACAAAAACTACAACTATCAACGTGTGTTTCGAAGTAACATTCTTACTTGCTTCCTGTGTAAAACATTGGTATCAAGTATATTATTAATGCTCTCCTGAAGCTAGCAATGCACAAATATTTTTCAAAACTAGCTGTTTCTGCTGAAAGGAAAACGCTGCGAATTGCTTCCACTTGATATATTGTTTCGAATTTTAAAACCATTTATATCTTAAGCAGGTTTGGAGTGATCTAATTGTTAGTCTATTTTAACGTCTAAAATTTGGGTAAGTTCTATTACCAAACACCAAAACAACTGCTAGCTAGCCAGCGAAGAGCGAAGAGAAAGTCACCTCGTGGTTCGATTATACGTTTGCAGAAGCAAAATCTCATCCCGATCGGTGTTCGTTCAAGTCCAGGAAAGAACACTGGGCACGAGAAAAGACGCCATCTTGAATCATCCATCGCACATGATCTTGCAGAAGTCTGACTTCGGACGGGTATATTATCGGGCCGTCCCAGGTATCCCAACCGCTATTTGTGCAAATTAGTGTTGCAGCTCACTCGCTTCGCTCGTTCGCAGCATATAGATATGAAACCTTTTTGGATATAAATTAAGAAACATTCACCCCCACCTCTCCCCCTAGCCTTCCCATCGTCGTTTGAGCAATTGTAACTTTAACTTCTACTGCCAATTAACCAATACAGATAAACGCCTTTAAGAAAAAGTTCAATCGTTGAATCCACAGCCGTGAAAGGACCACTTATTAAGAGAAAGCAGCTGTTATGGTTGTAATGGTCGACCCTAAATGTTAATGCTTCGTGCTGCCTTACAAGAAACTTTAAAAGCCGTTTGCAACTAACTTTTGATCTTTACAGAAACAAGTTATTACGTTCACTGTTATCTTAGGCTCCGATATACATCCCCCTCCAATACTCCCCCCCCCTCCGACACACACACACACACACACACACACACGCACACACACCTCTATAAGCCAGTTCGACATTTCAGAAACACGTGCGCGAGTCAGGAAAAAAAAAATTCATGAAACTTAAACAAAGGAACGCAAAGAAGCGAGATGGGAATTCATTACTGTTCCTTGCTTTAGTTTGATGAATATTTTATTTTATCCCGACGCACGCTGGTGTTTCTGAAGTTCCGAACTGATTCATTCGATCCATCCCGGCTTTATCTGGGAAGTAGTTTCAGTATTGGTTGTGAATGGAAAGAAGTTCACATGCGTGCTTAAAGTAACTTCCAGTCTCTAATAATGGGCACAAAACACATACAGGTAGTACATACAGGAAGTACATACAGGTAGTACATACAGGTAGTACATACAGGTAGTACATACAGGTAGTACATACAGGTAGTACATACAGGTAGTACATATAGTAGTGGGGTATCTGAGCTTGTTTGTTAGCTGTGCCATACTGATTAGGCCAGATAAAGTCAAAACCGCTCACCACCGCTGAAAATATTCAGGCTCACTTTATTCTAAAGTTAGAACTAAGGGGTACTTCCTATGTTGCTTTAGTGTCCATTCTAAGCAAGCATGCACAGTAACTGTAATTTTGATCATCTTTCTAGCCACATCCACTGATAAGTGTAACGGTCACTCAACAAACAACCGTAAAGAGATTACTAGAAGTATTAGAACAAAACAAAGCATGTATATTCACGAAAATCTCTCGCTGAATTTGAATTTATCTTAAGTGTCTAAACAAAGTGCAACATCTTTATACTGTTTAAAAAGTCAATTGTTTCAAATGCAGCATCGTCAAATAGAATGGACCATTAACCTTAAGTTAACAGAATGTTTTAATTTCATTATGCTCAAGAAATTACATTGTACTCAAGTAATGTTACATTTTTCAAATCGTTACACCCCTCAGATTGTAACTGGGGTGGAGAACAGCCCAGTTAAGCTCGACCCAGTCCAGTACTCCATCAGCTCGGCCGGACTGTTGGCGAAGAAAGGTTCTTTCCCGTTCTCCACAACTCGCACCAGCTTCTGCACCAGCCAGCTGCGGTTCCACTCAGGGTTGGCCCAGAAAGTCTAGCGAAATGAGTAAGTGAGCCCGCGGTTGTGAACTGAAGCCTGGACACTTTCAGCCTAACTTGGGCTTACTTTACGCATGTTTCAGTAGGTTTCTGTAACTTGTAAGTGAAGCAAACAAAAATGGAACACAAAAGAGTCGTTTGTATAATGTAAATATTGTAAGTTTCTTATGTTTTAGAAAAGTTGCGTAGAAACCTTGGCGCGTAAAAAACATCGCTACACAAATAAGCTATCAACAAATACTTAAAGCCAAAAAACACTCTTACTTTTTTTTTTTGATTCTCGCTCATTTGTATGATGTGGCCAGCAGCCGCCGCTCCATCTAACCATGCTAGTCCAGTACAGATTCTGTTATAAACGCCCAATGGAAGCTTGGAGACTCATTGATAGCAATGAACATTTAAGTTCGCCAACTGAGTCAAAAGATTCAACTACTAAATACTGGGGTCAAGTTTGTGTCACGGTTCAGGCTGCAGTCTGATCGAGATCGGTCAATAGATTGTAAAATCAAGCTCATCCCGTCCGCATAACATCAACCAGCATCAGTTTAAGAAATTAAAGATCACAAAATAAATCATGTCTTTCAACTTATAAGTGCAACGATGTAAAAAGCAAAGTAGAAGAGTTTGGAAAAGTTACCTTGCACATTGAACAACGAATATCATCTGCCATTTTGCTTTGGAGTGGTTGCCAAGTGTTCAAACATTGCTCTGTTTCTAAATCTAGGAATGAAAGAAAATCTGAGCAAGCTCGGCATGTGAAGAAAACCTATCCTACGCATTCGAATGGAAATCTTTACAACCGCACTGACATAATTGGTTACGTAGAAGAATCACCGAAGCGTTGTACATTGCAATTTATCGCCCAGTTTTAAATGAACTTGCTCTGTTTCCCGAGTACATTGGCATATAATTTAAATTTTTTGGTAAGTAGCTCTTTGTTAGCTTACTTTGAAGATGAACTACAAAGTTCGAAAACATTTAGCTTAAACTTTTAAGCAAAAATTTTATCGTATTTGAAACAATAACAGGTCTAATGTATCTAGTTGACCAAGCAGCAGATGTTTCTCTTGGAAATTAACTTTCAATCGAAATGATATTTTTGATGAACTTTGAAGTTTCCACTGACTTGCGTAAATTTCGCTTAGGAAAAATTTCGATCTTAAACTCCCATTTTCCAAGCTAAGAGAGAAGTTTTATAAGGTTACGAGGGCCCAGACTTATAACGAGATAGGGCTTGCAGGGCTGGTGGAAAGAAGCTTACACGCCTCGACTGCGCTAGGTCCCCGAGGGGTCCAAAGCAAATATTGAACAATAGCACCTTGTTTTGAATAATTTCCTTGCATCCTGCGAGGTGTCCCTATATATTTTTCTCGATAAAACCGTCATAACTATACACCTTTTCAGAGAATTTTAAGATATGTAAATAAGAATTGAGTTTATTTTAAAAAAATGAATCCTAAATTTCCCGAACGCAATGCTAAACTGTGCGGTCTCCCCTTACTTCGCCTTTATTTCTTAGATTCATCCAGGGGGACTTAACGACTATTTCTTTCTATTTTTCAAGGTCTCGCACCTCCATCAATCATTGTGAAGTTTTTCCGCCAGAGATGAGAGTCGCTCTATGAAAAGGCACAAGTTGGTTCAGCTGGAATCAATTTCTATTTTAAATTCCTTTATAGCAAGTGTCAAACTACTTCGTACAACTTATTGTTTTGTTTTCTCTTAACTACAAAAAAAATTCTTACTGTCTTATTCTACCCCAGTGATGCAAACACTCGTCTATTTCCATTTTTTAAAAGTAAGAAAACTAGCACTGATGATTAATTACCAACAATAAAAATACTGCTACGGAACTTCACTTCCTGTCCCTCTTAAAACTCATAAACAACGAACGATTTTTTTGTTGTTGAAGAGTCAAAAATGGAAGAGAATAACAATGTCAGCTGATCAATGGAGCACTAAGAACTAGGAGATGCATGGGGAGGAAAAACAGCGGGCCGCAGTATGGTTAAAAGATAGATATATTAATAACAGATTATTCGAAGCCGCCAATATTATTGAAACAACAAGAAAAAAATTAAAGCCAACAAAGCCGATAGAGAAACTAGTAACCTTTTCAGTAATGAAAGATGCCAAAGGAGCAGTAAAATATGGAAAGCTGTATATACGAATCCTCTTGGCGGCGTAAAACTAAATCCTTGTTCCTCGATGTTTCATTGTTGATGATATGCGCCACACAACTTCACGGTCTATCGCCCCCGGCTATCGCCAGTTTGTCGAGTTCTCACTTTGCAACAAAAGGGAAGATTGCATCCGACGAGATACCATCTGTTAACCGTGCTTCAACGTCAACACTTTCTCGGTCAAGTGGTCAAGTGTTATAACTTTCGGCGATAGTTGACAGTTATTGTTTGTTATTTGGGTGCAAATCTTTAGCATTTTATTCGTAGAAAATGACATAAACTTAAACAATTGCTTGGTAAGCCTCTCTTTCTCTAAAGATGTTCCAAAATTTCGGTATGATGCAAATTGGTGTCGACAATTGTCCTGCTTCGGTATAATTTGAAGTGGGATTTGACTGTTCAACTGGATTGGTCAAAACTTTGTATTGCAGGAATAGTGAAGAGGTGAGCGTATCTATTGTTTTGTGTATCTTGGTGAAAGGTCAATAGAAACTTAGATATCTTAATTGTTTCTCAAGTAACGTTGTGTATTTTTTCTCGTTCATTTTTAAAACTCTGTCCGTACTTGTAAATAGTTAAGCCGCCAGCAAATGTTAGAGCAAAGACGAAAATTTCTCGTCAAATATTATAAAACCTCGAGTGAAGGCCGATCCGGGTAGGGAATCAAAACAAGGGCTTTGGTTCAGTTTTCTGACAAGATTGTTTTGATATTTCAGTCTCAGATTTTCAGTTTCATTGACAAACATGGTTATAGATCACAATTCTATAAACGTATGCCCGCATAGCCTAGTTGGTTGGTAGTCGAGGCGGGCAGCTCATTATTTTATTTTATATTTTTTATTATAACCTTACCCTTGTGCAGTGTAAATAGTATTTACACTGCATAAAGGTACGGTTATAATAAAAAAATTACAATATATAAATAAATATATTTATGAATGCCAAATAATAGATTTATGGAGAATAATAAACAAAAGCACTTGACTGAGGAAGAGAAAATCAAACGGTATAAGTATTAAGGCTGTGATAAAAGGGGCTTTTGACGTGACTATCTAATCTGGCACACCCTGCAACATAATCGTCTACAATTAGCAGCACACTTAAAAGTTTGATTTTAAGGTGTTTCTTAAAAGTATTCTTGCAATCTTGGATTTGTTTCGAAGCTCCAAGAGTAAGCAGTCTAAATTTTTGTTCCGGATCGTGAAAAGGAAAGATTCTGAATCTCGGTTCTTGAATATTGAGCAAAATAGTTTCCGCTTTCCGTCGATGTAGTGTTGTAATTATGAATGTTGTAAGATTTTTGAATAAGTATTTTTGTATCAGGATAGGTGCTGTATAGCTACTGATGTCATGCATTTTAATAAGTGGCTGTGCTTTTAAAGCAGAGCATATTTTTGTACTGTTTTGTTAGTTGCTTTGCGAGGCTCAACGTTTTGTCTGTTGACAAAAATACTTTAACACGTTTTCTGAAATGGCTGATTCGGCATTTTTATTTTTGTTCGTGTTCAATACATCACAACGTAGTTAAGTAATGACTATGTTACGTATACACTGTCAAATCGCTGTTAAACTCAGTTTGTAACTGGAGTGGAGAACAGCCCAGGTAAGCTCGACCCAGTCCAGTATTCCATCAGCTCGGCTGGACTGTTTGCGAAGAAAGGTTCTTTCCCGTTCTCCACAACTCGCACCAGCTTCTGCACCAGCCAGCTGCAGTTCCACTCAGGGTTGGCCCAGAAAGTCCAGCGAAGTGGGTAAGTGAGCCCGCGGTACAGTTTCTCATTCAAGATGTGAACTGAAGCGTGGACACCGTCGACAACAATGTGGTGGTTCTCGGTCAGCGGATGACGGGCAGAACTGTAGTACGTCATTACACCTAATAAGGACAATAGCAAAACAATGGGTTCGTGGTTCAGTCTGGTGTTATCGCGTTTTGTCAATCCGTGCGTTGTGCTTCTAAACGCGCCAAAGGAAAAAGAAGGAAGTCAAAGTTTAGTTTGCAAACCATTACTGAAGAGTTAGGTTGAGAGAACATCATCAAGACAGCACCCTTACATCGACTGTTTGGACGTGTTTAAACAAAAAAGGAGAAATTTCAAAAACAGGCATAACTTTCAGATCAATTTTAGTAAGTACCGACAAATTGGTTAAGGCTTGTGAAACAAGCAAAACGAACCTGTTACTTTTCTAGGTACCAGGCTTCCCTCTTCCATAACCCAAAGCTTATCACCCTCTTTAACTTGCATAGCCATCATTGGTTCGTTGAGCGGCGCATTTGCAATAGACTGTCCATTCTTTGTGACGTACATCAAGTGACGATCACTGATGCCCAAATACTTGGTGTTGTTGAAACGATCGCTGTAATGTATGCGAAGGAGCTGGGAACGAGACTCATCCTGCTCATGCGCTATATAGTAGACCCTGCTGAATGTTTGGCGCCCAGTCTCCTCGTCAACGGACTCGATCATATCACCAAGTTTGACATCGCGTAGGATTTTCTGCACCACACCTCCGGTGTTAGTCATAACATTGACATGAGAATCCGCTGAGAAACAACGTCTTCCGGCTGCTTTGGCGACTCTGATTCCAGCCCGAGTGGCGCTGCTTGCTGTGTTCAGATACCTGGAAGAAATACAAGTGATTGTTAAATAAAACAATTTGTCTTTAATAAAGCAACTCACTTGTACTGACTTTGTAAAAAGTCAGTAGACAAAAAAAACTGAAGTACAAACTCCTGGCAAATAGGCCAAAACCCTTACATGGACAACTCACTCGATCAGAATCCCTTAAACAAACATTTCGATTGCCATTTAATTTTAGAAGCTAGATGCTCAGGACTTAATTGGTTGTAGCTAACATTCAAAGTAATCGTCTTTGAGAAGAAATAATTTTCTTGGGAAAAAATTGCAGTTCTTGCTTCCATTACCATGCAGTTGCAATATCAACAATGAAATTCTGTTTGCTCTTCTAGTTCCTTGCAGTCGTTCAAGAAAAAGGAAGAACTAAGTTAATTCTTACTTCGTTTCTCTTTTCTCGCTCATGTTTGTGATGTATCCGGCGGCAGCGACTCCTCCAAGTTTTACTAATCCTATAATAGCCGGGATGAACGCAAGAAACGGGATTCTGCGAGACGCGGTTGCATCACAGTCTGTTTTTCCAACAGCCTTGCATCCTTTCTCTAGCGCGGTTTCCAGATTCTTTCTATCATCTTCGTTTTCCGGATTCAGCTCGGCGATGTAACCTTGCATGGAAAACAGGAAATCCAGAGTTTTGCCTCCATTAGGAAGCTTGTCTCGATTATGATATGTTTGGTCTGAACTGCAGGTCAGCACACAATTATTGTCTCCAGTGGCGAGCAAGCTGGCAAGGAACTTTACATCCGTGTGGTCACAAGGACTGATGTTGTCCCTGTTACAGATCCCGATTGCGGTTTCATACACAACCTCCTCGAATTGTCGTCTTTCTTCCTCTGTCATCTTCTTCAATCGTCTGTCACGCTGCAGAGAGTTTTTTGCTTCTGATGGCATTTTGAAGGTCTCAACATTTTGACCCTCGATTTTTTTCACATCCTTTTCAAGTTGTTCATTGGTACCCTAAAAGAATTCATTTTGTTTCTATGTAAGAAGGTTGAGAAGTTCTTTACAAGGGCTTTACAGGTCAGTCCCACCAGTATGATGTACAGACTACAGACTGGCCATCTCATAAACTGAAGTTTTGTCTCACATCACCCGATTGAACCATTTTTTCGAAAAGAAAAAAAATAAATTCAAGATTCACAGGTAATTAAAACAAGCAAGTAATTTAGTTTACAAGCACACTATCTTGTTTTGATAGCAATCGGTAAGATGTGTTGTCCTTGTCTTTAATCGACATCGACACAACGTTTTTTAAAAGAAGTCAAAGGCAGCCGAGATTCCAACCCAAAATGCGGGAAATTTTATTTGGGATATAACTTTTATTGTGTCGTTTGTTTAAATGTTCATATTGCCTCGCATCAAATCTTTATGCATACAACTGTTTGGATATTACTTCTCAACCCATATCATATATCAGTTATTTATCTAAAAAGAGCGCGAGGCTGTATATGGAAGCCTAATGTACTTATGTTTGTGTTGCTTTGTCCTTCAGGAGTCAAGAACAAACGAACAGCATACTGTTGTTGTTGTTGTTGTTGTTGTATACTTTTTATTTATCTAAATTTTCTCAAAAACTGATGTGGGAGAGCGGGAGATCAGGCAAAATAAATGCGTAAATCTTCCGCAAAATGCGAGAGAGTTGGTATCTCGGCAACAGACACTTTATAGTCGTGCTAACATACACTTTTTAACGTCTCATTTCGTATCCTTTTCTACAAGTACACAAGGTCTACAATTGTAGACAAGGAGTAACGAACGAAAGGAGGTGACAACGTTTTCGAAATGACTTCGTAACCGGGCTTTCTTACTTAGCAGCTCGGCCTTCTATAACACCCGGGCCCCTTCAAGTGTTCATACTTTGTTTTGTTTGTGTAAAAAGAGAAAAGGGCTTTCTGTACCAGGCGAGAATCTTTACGAACGTCGGTCACGAATTGTTTGAAATCATATAAAAAGAATGACTCTTTTTGAAAATAGCGACGTCTGTTGCGTTCGCCTTAAGAGACCGCAACCCTAATCTTGGGTTGCATGTGGAGAACTTGGGATCTCTGCTTTTTTACATGCGTGAAGATATTAAATGATTCTCGGCTTTTGGGGGGTTTGTACCAAATCTGCGCCATTTTGAATAAATTATCATTGTGTGTCAAAAGATTTTTGCTGAACAAATTAAACAGTAACGAGATTCTCAACCCTCGTGGTATTCAAGTTTGATACGTACAGTTGGTGTGAATAAACGATATTGGTACAGTGGAGCTGGTTTTTGTTCGGTAAGTTACATTACTTCTTTCTTAAATAACTTATACTAAAACGCCATTTTTTCAAAAAAAAGAATCCAAATCAACTTAGTCATCGTACACGGCAGCCATTGAGCCAAATGATTTATTTCGCCCACAAATTAATTTAAAACAAGCTAGTCGGTTGATTTTTCAACATCTTTATATGTCGAACACACTTTATAATCTGAGATTGCTACTAGTATTGAAATTAGTCATTAAGTTACATTAAGCTGGTTTTGCGTTAAAAGAAGCTTCAAAAAATTTTGGGACCTACCTGCACATCAGCTGCAACGAGATTGAAGAGCAGAACGGAGACAAGAACGCATGCGCAAAGACTTGACTTCGTCATCTGAAGAGAGAATTCGTTGAATAGTTTGGTTACGTTAACTTGGGCCGTTACTACTACACAACACAGACAGTTGTTCTGCTTCTCTTCAATGATTAGACAGTATCATCATATTCAGGACTGCATTGTTTTTCTTCGAAAAACTGTAGCTTCCAAATAAAAAAAAGACTTGGACTGCGACAAAAAAAGATCTTTCAACTGTTCAATTCGCTCTTTAATACAAAACTCGAACTAAAGCTATAACCAACATTTTGCAAAGACCTGAATTCAACACAGATCTCCTTTGCCTATGCTTTAACCAATCCAGTTTCGGTTAATTTTTAGTAAAATTAAAACTGTTCATTTGGACAATAAAAAAAAGTATGATTATATTATCTTTCAGATAAGAAGTTCGTGGACTTTTTGTTTAAAAAAGTTTTTCTTTAAAAAGGTTTGAGATACAGTAGAACATTTCATAATGGCTATAAGTAGTTATTGTTCATTTTGTACCTACGGCGTAGAGTAAACTAACGTTACGGTAAACTTAAGGCGGGACTTAAAATATTCAAGCTGACTCTCCTTCATCTCATCTGTGTTTTAAGCATAGAAGTTTTGTAGATTCAAACCATGGGCGGAGATATCGGAAGAAACATGAGGAAAAGTGGACACAAAGCGTGCTTTAGGTTAAGTCCCGCCTTAAGTCCCGCCTTAAGGATAAATTAATAACTAACGGAGAAGGACACACTGCGCAAAGGGGTTAAACAAAGCAACCACAAAGTGACGAGGCCAATCAAACTGCCACCCAAATTGAGTTTTTAGTCTCTAAAGCCGACAACTTTGTTTACTTTTTGGCAGACAAATAAAGAGTAAGATTAAGTATGAATAAGGAGAAAACTGGTTTAATATTGTGTGGTTAAGCGCTGTACTAGTTTTCATAGAACTGTTCGGTGCCTCGGCGAGTAGGTAACTGAAATGCGAGATTTTGATCAACTTTTTAAAAAAAAATTGTTAGCTTTAAATTTCGCCCCAGGAGGTTTCGATAATGTGCTGTTGTTTCGAGCGTTACCTACGATATGGCTAGTTGAAAAAGGCGTTTATACCATGCAAGAAGCGTAGCTAGGGTACTGGTATCTCTTTTTAAAACGCCATACTGATCTACTGGAGCTTTTAAAACCCTTTAATTTCTGAAAACTTATGGCTAACGGAAGCGTTTGTTGCTGAAAAATGAGAATTGACAAGATTGACGGCATATCTATTAAAAGGTAGCATAGTCTCATAGTGTTGAATGCTTCTCATACCAGATTAAAAGGGTTTTAACCTTTAAACGGTACGGATTGCAGTGTAACAGACTTGCAAATTGAACTGAATTGGGTTAGAGCATGCATGCGCACAATCTTGAAGTATCAGAGAGATTTGAGGTTGAGTTCAGTTCGTAACAGTAAAACATATATACTGCACTAACACATACATTAAGATCTTCATTATTGCTTGTAGTTATAGTCCTGACTAGTGCAGTACTAGCCGGAATCAGTAGAAAGAAGAGTTGTGTTCCGTCTGATCGACCGGTCAGTTTAGTCGTTCTAGTAGAGAGTTTAAAGCTATTTATTGACATGCAAAATGATTTCTTTATCATATGTTAATATTAGTCTAGTTAATTCTTTATTAAGAGTGAACAACTTTCAAGCCAAAAGAATTAAAACCAAAAAAAATTATAAGCCTTCGCAAATTTGATAGCAGTTGATGAAAATTAGCTTTGCTCTTGATATTCTGACAAAGTTTTCCCGCTCGGTGTAACGTCAGAGCCTGCGACACAAGACAAAATCTTTCATATGTTTCTCATTCAAAAATTTTTCATGTTCACGAATGAAAATGTTCGTACTAAAACTTCTTTTTCACTTTCTCTAGCTGTTGTATAAAGTAAAAAAGATAGTAAAAATGGCAGCAAAAGGTAAAAACGTACATAAACGGATTAAAAAACAGTGTTCAAAACAGACATTTACACTAAACTCACGAACCTTTCCGGTACTCATTCCCTGAAGTATCTTACAAAACTGTTAGGCTTGGCTTAGCTGGGATGAACTGGATTATACGAAGCGCACAGTTGCTCGCAATAGTTATATACCAGGCGAGGAAAGCACCAAAACTCATTTTGCCATCGCAATCTAAAAGTACCTGCACCAATCGAGTCATCAAATCAAGAGCTAGCATCACTTATTGATGACACAAACGGATGATTTGTAATCTATAGAAACTAAGTGCCCAGCACACATCATATATTGTGAGTCGAAGTGTTTTATATGCTTTCACTTCATTGTTCTTTAGTTTTGCAACGAGTTGCATACTACAGTTTTGCCTTTAAAACAGCCTCAGTCTTGCTATACTGATTTTTAACAACAAAGACTTTTAAACGAACGCAATTAAGCGAATTACGAGTTTCTAGTTTTTAATAAGCCTGATTAACCTAATAAAACGCAAAACTCTTTGAAGCTCCGTCTCCTGTCACATTCTTCGTGATCTGATAAAGAGACGCGTGGACAGAATCAACAAAATATAGCTATTGAACCTTATTTGTTTGCTATGGCGTTTGGATTCGTCTGTGTTGTCTGTTTGAAATAATCAAGAAACTAACAAATAAATTGCGGCCTACCCGCAAACCACTTGATTAATATCATTTGTTGACCCAGGCCGCGCCCTGGTTGACTATAGATGAGTATACACAAATCGACTTTTTTGTTAATGTCACACTGTACTCTCGACGAATCCGCGTCGCAGAGGCTTTACTCAAATAAGAGTAATATTTATGGTAAAACGTGTAGTACGATTTCAAAACAAAAATAAAAATTCCAAGAGACCAATAAACCGCGCGTGATAAAAGCGTTACCTCAACGTTGTGCAAACTTCTGGCCTAGAGTAAATTCCGTTGGACTACAGTAAAAAAAGATCTTGCCAATAAGCGTCCTATATTGTCGTTCAAGTATAAACAAATAATTGTATGACTGATGACGCTCAGTAATAATGCAAAATGTCCTGCTAATTTTAACAAAATATTTGTTGCCTTTAATACTCGTTCTTCCTCAGTCAACTCATAAGTTACCCATACACGCAAGTTTGCCGTCTTAAAGCACAATAAAATTATTTTTCTAGGCCTGATATTCAGTAGGACGTGGAATTCAATCAGACCGTACCTAATTCGAAACAAAACTAAACTTAAACAGAAGATAAAGATTGAATAAACTCTTGGATACGTTAAAAGGACTGAATAAATTATGAGACCTATAATTTGGTAGAATTGTTCAAACCATAAGTTACTTGCCTTTAATAACCTTATTTTGTTTTTGCAACCAAATATGATAACGTGATGTTTTTCGATTTTCTTGCTCAGTTTGTACTTTTTCCGTACTTTACGTGATAGTGCATGTCTATTAGTAATAGTTCCCTCGGGGGTAAATACATGCATGCAGCAATGCAATGACTACTTTTACTTGTAGTTTTTCTGGCAAAGCTTTGTAAAATGAACCTTTTCAACAACTTTCCTATTGTAAATAGCTCAAAGTTATAAAGTGTAGGAATTAATTAAAACCCTCCGGCAGACGAATTCGTTTCGGGCGAGGGTAGCGGGTTCTTTGTATGCAAAATCTATATTGTCTTAGTTTTAAGTTTACCGAGCGGAACGGAACCAAAATTTGGGGGTAATATTGCTTCGTGGCATTATTCAGTGTGCGCCCACGTATTAATGGCTTAATGTAGTTGTTGAAATTTTTATCAATTCTTAAGGTTTTTTTCTCTGGTCTTTAAACAACGTAAATTAAAGTTGTTAAGACCTGTTGCCAACCAGCGCTCCGGACCAACAAACTGAACGCATGACGGAGCTGGCCCTAACAATGGGTCGTGAGTCGTCCATTTGCAAGGACCTTTCGAGTTGAGATTTACTTCTATTCCTAGATTGAGAAGAACAACTTTAGAGGCCCTGACTTGATAATTGAAATAAATATAAAAGTCCTTTTTACAACATGAAATGCAGCTTCCCACAAATGTCTGATGGGTCAAATAAATATTTTCTTTATTCAAACTTCGATAAAACTATCTTTTGTCGTGGGTCTTTTTGAGCCATGCAGTCCAAGAAACTGACCCTAAAACCTAGTATTCAATTTCCTCAACTTAAACTCTCACTTTGTACAGATCAAGTGAAACACCTTGTCAGGAAATTACTGATTTAATAATGATGATTGGAAAAATCTCCTTTTACACACTTCTCCTTTACGCACTTCTCTTAACTTAACTAACTCCTTCTTTAAGCTTACTCAATTTAAGGCTTTTTTCTTTTGATGACATGGTTTTTAAGTTTTCTTTTGCTTTTTAAGAGTAGCAGATCTGTCAATTTAAAAAAAACAGAAGAGATCTAAAACTTATTATTCCATATTCATCATAAAGAAACCAGCGCAAGGAAAATAGCATTTGTTTTACATATCAACTGTGTTCCGAGATAACAGTTTTGCTTGTGGTCAATCCAAGTGTGAACATACAAGAAAACTAGCAACACTTGTACATCTTGTGGTGTGACAGGAAGACTAAACTTTCAGTTTCAGTGCATGCAATCTGGAAAATCTAAAAATTGCGCCTCTTTGGAGGCTGAATTTTGTCAAATGATTGTAAAAGAACATCTGGCGTCAGTCCCAAATTAGACATTTTGTAAAAATGGCGCAGAGTGTCGTTACTCTTCGCTCAATCATTTCAGATACAAACTTGATGAGCTCTGAGGTAAGCTGACTTAAAGTTGCACTTTTCAAAATTAAACTGTCTCATGACTTCTATCCAGTTTTACTTGTACTCTACAAAATAAGAAAGAGTTTTATCAGAGAATAAAAAATTCCATTGCGGAGACCACAGGCTTACCACCCGAAGTGTGTGTTTCTGTTACCTCGCTTTCCCGCAGCCCGATCCCCAACAAACCACTTAAAACTCCCATAAATCCCCAACTAATTCGCCCAGCTCTGAATATGAACACACTACAAATCAACGTTTGTTTACTGTGACCTTTATTTAAGAGCATATGTAAAACGGGAGAAGATTACGAGGACGAATTCTGTGCGAGTTATTGACAGGAGAGCTCAACTGAACGAAACACACACTTCGGTTGGTAAGCCTGTGCCGAGACTTGCTGATAATCCTTAGTCGACCTAATAAACACATTCCCTATGCATGTCTTGAATATTACTCAACTAAATTATTAATCAGAGTAGCTCTTGACTAAATTAAACACAAAGGCAATGAAACATTTCAATGAATAACTGACCTTCTTTTTATAACATCAGAGCATTTTATCTTATAAGGCCAGTGACCATGGGCTGCGCTCGAACGGCGGCCAGTATTTCAAACGCAGGTCTGAACTTAGAAACCTCAGCACGCTTTTAGCACGGCGTAGTGAAACTGAACCGTGCCAAAGTCGGTTAGCACGACAAGCTGACTTTAGCTCGAGCTAACTGAGGTTTAATTTTGTTTCTGACGCCATTCTCAACCCGTGCAAGAGTCGAGCTAGCTTTGAAATGGCGGGGGCGTTTGAAATGGCCCTAAAGGCTTAAAAACAGTCTTGTAACTTGATCGTTGCTTAGGATTTAGAACACAAATAGGCCAATAAACTACGTTTATTCGGTCTGTCAATTTTCCCTCGGACTTTCGTAGTATGAACCATCTTTCCTTTTCTTTATCAAAGTAAATTGTTGTTATGAAAATTTTACTCAATTCATCTTTACCTGACCAGATTCGTTGTCCTAGGCAACGGAAGGGGCAAGAAAGAGCGATGAAGTTGCCAGGGAAACGAACCGGGGGCTGAGCCTAGTTCAATTCCTTCCTATTCCGGCCCCTCGCGGCTTCTTGAACGCCAAGCCACTTCAAGAACAGTTCCTTTTTGTTTGTTGAGAAAGATAGGAATTAAGTTGCTGAAACTTCGTTCTTTTTTGACTCGTCGTTTCATTGTATTTTGTAAGGCTGGTTTACTGTTAATCCTCTCCGTCTTACTCTTACGAATGGTTAGGAATATTCAAAGTTCCTTAGTTTTTGGAAGTATGAAAAATTAAAGGGTATCTCCTGTAGATTTCGGCGGCGCAGTGGCCGAGCGGTTAACATGTTCGACTCGTAATCCTAAGGTCGCAAGTTCGAGCCCCGGCCAGACCACTGTGTTGTGTCCTTAAACAAGACATTTTACCCGACTTTGTTCCAGTCGACTCAGCTGAATAAGTGAGTACCAGTTCTGCTGGGAGCTAACCTGCGATAGATTAGTGTCCTGTCCAGGGGGAGTCAAAGACTCTTATCCACTTAACACTACGGAAACCGGAGATAAGCGCCGGCCTAATGGGCCAGTAGGCTCGAGAGAGGATTTATTTTTTCTTATAGATTTCACGTTGTATCTTTAAAGAAGACAGCGTGCAGGTGACTGTAGTATGGTGCATTCCAACGTGCAGCTATTGCCGTCGTTGACGACGTTTTAGGGAGTTTACGAACCAGGAGGGCCACGTCAGGTCCACAACGGCTCCCAAAAAACATATTTCTTGCTTTTCCTTTTCGACCATGTCTGGTTCGTTTGCCCTCTCTTTTGTCCTAGTGACACTTTGTGAACAGAAAAAGAATAAAGCTCCCTGCATAAAGATAAAAGAATATTGAGAAGATTTTCTGTTTATCATTCCCGTAGTCGTAAAACTTCAAAATCAAGCTTTTCACATCGTAATTTTGAAGACAACGGCGTAGCAGGTGACCAGTACGTTGCATTCCAACGTGCAACTAGTGTTTTCACTGTTGTTTTCTGCCGTTGTCATTGGCTTCGCTCTCCTCGTTTCGTAAACTCCCTTTTTCTGTCGTCTTCGTTGCCTCGTTAGTAGGGACCTTTAACATTAACGACAACAGCTTATTAAAACATCTTTACGGCCCGCCCTTCAGTTCGACCGTGTATAGCTAGTTTGCAGTTTCTCTTTTGTCCGAGTTACGCTTTATGAGCAGAAAAAATTTTCTTCTGTCGATTGTTCCAGTAGTCGTGATCGAGCACTCCAAAATAGAGATTTTTACGTTGTTAAATTTGGAAGACAACAGCGTGCTGGTGGCCAGCACGGTGCACATTCAATGCGGTGCAGTTATTTTATTCCTTTTGTTTTCTGCCATCGATCGTTATTGCAATTCAGACGTTGCCGTCCTCGCTGCTTAAGGTCTCTAGTCTCTGTCAACTTACGTTGAGGGCGAAGCAAAAAACATTTGTAGATTTGTACTGTACTTACTGCGTGCTTGTTACTGTCACCTCAGCTATAGAGTTTTATTCATTACCCCATGCAGGAATAAAACTCGATATCGGGTCTTGTTCGTTTACATTATCATAAGAGCTGTTTATGGTATATTCATGTTATTCTTAGCATGGAACTAATTATATATACAAAACAAAGTTCAGTTTATTTTGTCCGTCTCTTGCTTAGAAATTGAATGTTTCATGTTCTTACTTACTAACAAAACCCGTTTGTAAGAATGTTGGGCTTTAAACAACTGATGACTGAGTTGGAGAAGAAAGCAGCGCCGAGAGAGTATCTTTACAGAATAAACAAAAGTAGAGATTAAGTAGACTAATAAGTCAAGATAACTTTTTCTCCGCAGAATTCAGCACTGGAATGCTCCCAGTTTACCGTACTACATTCGAGAAGACGTTTTTAAAACAGACGATGATCGGCCTGGTAATCAGAAGGATTACGGGTACGACTAAGCCCGTATACCTGCATGGGGCTCAGAATTTAATTACCTTCAATTTGGTCATTTCTTTCCATAACTCCTAAATTTCTACGGTCATATAAACCCAAAATACCTAAACACTGCTTGAAATGAAAACCAGATGTTAAGGAGGGCAGAGAATAGTTTGATTTTCTTTCAGGCTAAATAAAACTTTACTGAGTCCTCAATCCGTATGAAATTACTTAATAAGGTTTATTAAGAAATTATTTTGTCCCTGTTATGATTAAAATATTTGATCATGTCTTTGATTGAACAAAAATGAATGCATTATGAGATTTTACAGTTCGTTGTGAAGTTCTTTTATCGGTCGTGATCTACTCAATATTGGAAACTTTCGAAATGAACATCACAAGTTTGTTCAGTCATAAGTTCAATATATCCAAGACTCGTGACTTGGTAAGTCTAGGTGTATATATAAACGTTAACGAGGAACGGCTTCCAGAAACTGACCCACAAAAAAGTTTATATAGCTTCCAAAATTTATTAAGTCGAATTTGTTGTATGTTACCAAACTTTAGAACGAAAATAAATTGTTAAGATATTGCATGCAGCAACACTTTGTTTTGTAAGTTACGTGCCCTCTTCGTCGCATGAAGAATTTCACCTTGACTCAAACAAGTGTGCAAAATGACGCCACAAACACTTCCGCCTTCAATTCAGTCCAGGCAAAGGAGCAATATATACATGCATATATATTTTTTGCGGTCTCGACGTCTATATTCCGTCACACCGTTGCAGTTAGATGGAAATCGTCACAGGTCTAAATATAGCTGATATGATAACTGAAACAAACAAGACAGTTAGCGTGATGTCGGGCCTTCCCCCAAGAATTAATGAATTTTTAACGATTTTACTTGCGTCAGTGTTCACTCACAAGATTTACTCGGTGTTGACAAACTTTTGACACACAAGCTTTCAGCTTTGAATCGACTTTTAAATCCGGCTAGTGTAGTATTTCTTAAGGGGAAACTATAACAATTCTAAAAAGGTTTTTGAAAAGTTTGAATGAGTGGAAATAACTTGGAAAAGAAACAGTCTTAATTCACCTGAGACCAAACGTTAACGATAGTGACAACCAAGAAAGTAGTTCGGTTGGAGACAGAGAAATGACGAGTACCTCGATTCACTGCGGTAAGTATCCGAATACTCAAACACTCTGGTTTATTTCAATACACTTTCCCTCAGTGTTTTATCTTAACTAAAGTGAACTTAACAATTTGTACCCGGCATTTCCAAGGATTATACAAGGATTAACTGGTTCTCTATCCTATGCGCGTTGTCAGCATTACATTTTTAAAAATACCGTAGATTGTCCCATCGGCGCTGAACCTGAAGTTCTGAGTGATTGTTACGTTTAGTCGACCGATCGTTCATATCACAAATATGATACTATTGTTTCCACAAACTTCAAAATCTGCAAAGAAGAAAACACGGATATTGTATTCTATGGCTACATCGACCAAGTCAACTCACTTATTCGCTCTTAAAGCTATATATAACTGTAATTATGATCACGTTTTCAAACGGTTTCACTGCAGAATCGTAAAGCATAGAGGGTTGTTATAAAAAATTGAAAATATTGTCAACGATCAAATGAAGGTTGGTAAAACGGTGAAAGTTCTGTTTGTGGTTAAAATGTCATTTCTTTCTTATTAAGCATGTTAAATGCCTTTAATTTTATTTCAAAGGAAGGGGGGGGGGGGGGGCAGGAATTTGCATGAGCGTTACGTTATCGTGTAACGCATACCCAGCACAACTTGAAAACTATCAAAATACTGAAGTATTAAAACCGCCGGCGTCAGCCAATAAATTTGCGTTTGTTTACGAACAATGTTGCTATCAAAAGAGTCACCTAACATTGTGTTCACCAACTTGTCGAGAGCTCATCAAAATGAGTTTCTGTGAAAAAGGCATAAGAGAAATTATTCGTACCGTGGATGTATAGAAAGTGAAAGTTGTTTCTATGGCAACTGAAAATTTACAAGTTGTTATTGTAGAAAAAGTCAAGACTGAAGGTATTAAATCATAAATGAAACGTTAAATTTCAGCAGCAATATATATCTGCCCTGGAAAAACTGTGGGTTTTTATTTGCGTATACGGAAGATAGATGGATGCTGTATTATTAAAACATCTTTACTTTATACATGCAGCATCCGTTTATATTTTTCAAAATTTTAATCTAATGTCAAAAGTTTTTAATCACTAAATCTAAAGGGTATATCGAGGTTTTAATTCGTTTTTGCAAGTGTAAGTGCGTTAACAAATTTAATGAGTAAATACAAGACAAAACGTCGAACGACGGAAAAAACTGTTCGAACAACATTTTCGCTCCATTCAATACACATGGGAACTACAACGAATTATAGGAAAGCACGTATATAGCATCCTTTTCACCTTCCAATCACACGCTCATTGTTGCCTAAAGCCTCGTGTTTGACTCAACTCCAATGAACGACGTCATGATCAAGCTTTATTCCGTGTTGGACTGAGCTCTTATATAATACGAACCACTTAACACAATATTGAGTTATTTTCATGTGAAAAGGGAGTTCACGGTAGACAAACGCGACACCCATAGCATCGAGTAATTAATTGACTATTTTCTTTACATGGCAACGTCTTCCACCTGAATTGTCCAAGCTTTGTTTAATTGCTTTCAAAGACATTAGTGATTGACTTTAAAGTACGAAGACGACGGCAGAAAACAGAGTGAATACAATAGCTGCACGTTGGATTGTACCGTGCTGGTCACCTGCATGCCATCGTACATCTTGAAAATGACGTATATCAATAAGCTCAGTTTTGAAGTTTTCACAACAACGAGAATGACCTACAAAACATTTGTCAATCTTCATTTCCTTTAACTAAACACATGTACATTTTCATTTTTTCCGTTCACAAAGCGTAATTCGGACAAAAGAGAAAGTAAACTAGCCAAACGTGATCGATAAGAGCGAGCAGGAAGTGGGTTTTCTGGATAAGCTGTCGTCGTGAATGTTGTCGTCTTCGCTTCTTAAACACGAGGTTCCAGTATAAAAGGGTTAGGCCCGCCCCCTTTTCATGAAATTTGAATAAATTTTGAAGTGTAATGGCGGCCATTAATAAAAGAAGCGACCCACTTTCAGCAATTCGAGGTTATTTACACCATATTCTTGAAACAATTTAATTTTTTCAATAGTAAATAAATTCATTGGCATTTTACCATTCTACTGGTAGGCGTACGTCGTGAAAAGCTGCTAGTAAAAATCAAAATATACCAAATTTATCGCCAGAGCA
>JAOBRD020336101.1:0-21010 GCA_027575215.2 Hydrozoanthus sils | reverse complement strand
AGTGTTATAAAAACGCCCCCCCCCCGCCCGAGTTCTTGAAAAGACAATAACTAATGTAAAATGCACAATGTACTATAAGTTTAAAGTTCAATACGTTATAATAAGTAACTAAAGTTCCTATTCAAAGTCTTATAGAATTGTCATCTTTTTTTAGTAATTCCGTGGCAGAAGAGATGGTAGACTTTCCATATATTTCAAGGATTCTTTCGTGTTGAAAGAGCCTCTCAGGGGTTTTACGGCCTGCGGTTCTTGGCCTACAATCCTTGTCAAAATGTTTTGGAACACCTCAATAAAAGCTATATATATTTTATATAATTATAAGGTGTTGTAAATTAGTTTCATACTAACAATCAACAACCATAAAGATCAGCTGTATCGGTTACCACATTAACATCATTTGGAAGAACTCGTTACAATTTGCGTCAGACATTATTACAGTTTGCGTACATTTACAATTCATTACGCATTTTGTAATGGTTACAAAATGCTGCAGTTCTTGTTACAAAATGCGTAGGTTAGATTTATTACAAAATGCTGCACATTTTATTACACAGTGCGCAGAATATTACAAAACGCCGCAACCGTTATTACAAAATGCGTAACTTAATACAAAATGCGTCGTTTTTACAAAATGCCGCATAACATTACCGTTAGTGACAGTATTCAATTGAAAGAAGGTCACTTATTTTGTCTACATCAGTTCTCCCGCCATTTTTCCTGTCACAAACAACCGCAGTCTCCGATGACTCGACAACATTAAACTCTCAATTGAATAATGAAAATTCTGTTAATATCTGTAGAATACCGTTTCTGGTTACTAACTGCTGATTTTTCGTTTTTCTCGGTTTCTGGTTTTGCTGCATGCATGTTTAGTAACGCTGTTTTTGGTCTCTCGTGCATGTTGTTGCTGCGAACCGTTTATAGTCTATTTACTTTAGAAATCGTTTTATTTTTAATAGCCTTGTAACGACAGAAATATTAAGACTGAAATAATTCGAAAATGGTCTATGGAAAAGGCCTTTTATTTTGTATCACTTTTGTACAAAACTCTTCAATTGCTGCCATAGTTTGCAAAAGCATTGACATGTTAGACAATACAGTTTTACTTTCGTTTTACATGTGCGCATTCGTGCCGATTGTATACGGAAACTTCTTTTGCAGGGTAACGGCTTGACAGGGGCAAGACATGTTAGGAGAAATAGTCTGTCGTTTAGAAAAACAGATAATGCAATTGAAAAATTAAATACCCAGCTTCTTGCGAAAATAGCTTAGTGAGATCTGGTTATGTAATAGCGGAACTCCTCGTCAGTGAAGCATGCACAATGTATTACTGCCCTTAGTTTGGGTACAGTCACTGAGCAGCGGAAAAATACAGTTTAGATATCTAGTATTGTGCTATCTATCAGCCCATTTGTGCAAAAAAAGGTGCCACCCGACTAAATATTCATATTCCTCCTTTCAGCCATTAAACTCAGTGAATACGACAGCTGCGGGCACCATAACGTTTAAATTAAGAAAGACGGATAGGCACTAATTACGAAACTACAACCTCCATAAACTCTACAAATCCAAATTCTTTAACAAGATTCACCTGAAAATAATATTAGTACGGCCTTATCAAACCGTCATCCCAGTAACAGTTTTATCTACCGAAAACTTTAAGTATACTTCTTAACTGCTAATCGGATTGATATTTTTATCAAAATTTTTATCGGTTAATGCCTACATATTTCGTGTTGCTTTCTAATTGGGTTTTGAAACCAAACAACTCCCGAAACAACACCAGTATAGTCTGTTCTTTTGATTTTAAGAAAAAGACAAGTCTTGAAGATTTCTTTTCAATGAATTATTTTGACTAAATAACGAGAGAAGACCATGAGATCGACCTTTAATAAATTTCCCGGCAACTCATATTCTTTCGACATATGATAAATATAGAGTCGCGACACTGATGTCTTACCGGCTTTCAGTATACTTTGAGTATACTAATTTAACTATATGTTCTAGACGAGAATGTTTTGACTCAATGAAGAACAGACAATAGGACTCGAGGTCCCCTCCGATATCTGCCACCCTGGACCTACGGGTTAGGGTCCTTATACGAGAAGACGCGAGGGTCTAACCGTTTGCAGATGTTAGAGCAAAGGCAGCACCTTTTGCTTAGTTATTTTAAAGCACTGAGTGAAGGTCCGGCAACGATAATCGAACCCAGGGAGCGGTTAAATCAAGTGAGAGGAAAAAGTTTGAAAAGATGAAACAGAAAGCATGGTATTACATTCAGCTTGTTATCTACTTTGTTTCTTAACAACTTGCGGTAATACACACTATACTATCTTATATCTATTTATTTTCTTGATAATATTTAAATAATCATCAAATTTAAATTCGGTAGAGATAAATGATTCTTCCAAGAAACATTACCCGTTAACAAAACCGATACAGCATCTCTCTGGTTTGACAAATATGAAGGGATATTTTGTTATATTACATAACAATAAAATGATGACATAATTGAAATTAAGGAATAGCCGAATTATACAACCATTGGTTATATAATTTAGGTATTTCTTAACTCTGATTATATAATTGCCCAAGTTTCATTCACTCGCAATCGACAACGCACCACACCAAGTTATTTTTTCTCATCGTCTTTTTAACTGAGCACTTTGCTGGTGATGTTGTTTTTCTGACGTTTATCACCGTCTCGGCAACTCCTTTCACCCTTCAGATAGTTCTGTCTCGTTTCAGACTGCGTAAGTCAATGTCAACCCGACAACGCAAACAACGTAAGTATTATTGTTTAACTATTGTTAGATATGTAGTCAACAGACCGAGGCACTTTCTAGATAACATAAAACACTTCTGACAAGGTTTTTCTTTAGTCGACGAGTTTGGCACCGATTTTCCAAAAGAAGCAAAAACAAAAACAAATGTTATCACAGTACTTATGTAGATACAAGTTATTCAGATGTAATTGTGAATTTAAATGCAATCTAATGAGAGAGTTAGTGTTACTTTTAAGGACATACAGATGACGATGTTTCGCAAACACGAATCAAATCAAATCTAATGTGTGTATGCTTAGTGTGTGTTTACGGAGACGACACTGATAACGTGTCTTCCTAAGGAGATAACTTTGCCGTACTAAGCAATAATCACGCTTTCATTTCTTAAACAAAATTTAGATAATGCTAGTCCAAACTTTCTTTCTATTAGTTAACCCCTGGGCAGTACTACAGATAATCAGCGTGATACGTCATCAGCTGATAAATTTTATTGTTTCTTGCTGTACATAACTTTATGTTACCCAATCTCCCGTGTCTAGGCCCAGTCAACTGTGCCACACCACTTCGACGGAAACCAACTCGTGAAGTTGCTCATGCTTTTTCGACATTAAGATATATTAATAGTTCGCGCTTGCCTGGAGCAGCAGAGAGTCTAACTTCGGTGTAGCACGAAAGTATTATATAGTATCACACTACCAGGTAAGAATTTTGTTATCTAATAGTCCTGTTAACTTTTTCCAGCAAAACAAAGATACTTGTAGCCAATTAAACTATAACTTCTCAAAATAAAAAAAAGGTAAGGTTTGTAGGCCATTACTATTAGCTTGATCTGACGGAACAATATTATGTATTCAATGTCCTTGACTAAATGTTGAGAACAATATTTTAAAAGAAAAATTCAGAGAATCATTTTTCTTGTGCTCCGACGTACTTGTAGTGTTACAGAGAACAGCCAAGTAGCTATGAAATTTAATCAGACCTTCATACACTTGTGCATAATTATTTACAAACTACCTACTAATGTGAATCAGTATAAAACGAAGTATAAGAGCGCTAATATCGTGAGTTTACCGCAAAAAATGTTTATATAACAAGAAATGGGGTGTTAAACCTTTAAGCTGATGAATAGACTTCTTGATGAAAATAGTGGTAATAATTCATTCCCATCGTTGTATAAGATATTGGCCAACAAAAAGTTGATCAATTCAAATCAAACCTTTGGACACCAGCTAAATCACTGAGTAAAAAATTACGTTACCAAATGCTGGGTTTAGTTCCGTTTAGTTGTCTCTTCTTTTAGTTAGTGATCAATTTAAACTTCAAAAGTTTTCTTTGTGAACAACTTCGAGCAATGGAGGCGCCTCTAGTGTAACCGGCCCCATGACGGTGTAAACTACAATTCAAGTCGACTGAATAAATTTTCAGACTTGCTACAAGTGTTTACTCTATCAGTTTTCACGCAATCTTCGAGTAACGCTCGAGTAACAGAACACATATACACTCAATTCAACATCTATTGTCTCGGAGTATTGCAGAATTTATTTTGTTTCGGCGCCTTTTCTTCAACAAAGTTTAAAGCGCTTTTGTGATCAAAGGGCGAACAAAGGGAGGACGGAGTCTTCTGCTGGTGCCCAGACATTGTCTATTGTCATAAACTAATTATCAATACACCGACCATGCAATGGCGAATTTATAATTCGTGTTCATGAATAATAACAATCACGACAGAAAGATTCGGCTTCAGGAAAACCCTTTTCACCCTTGACATTATTAGAATTGGGAGTTCCGAACTTAAACAAAACAAAAATATTATGTCACTGTTTTTCGATAACGGGAAGAAAGACTTCCTCGGTGATTTTTTTTAAATTTAAATTGCTAATTGTTATTATGTGTTGCACATTATCTTTCAAAGGAAGATGTTATACCTCAGTGAGGTATCTCAACTTCAATTGTAATTTTGCTTGGATATATTTTCTTTCTTGAAAGCATTCCCTTAATCAGCCGGTCAATATCAGTTTGCTCGTGCGATTCCTTGTACTAACTGAAGGCGACCCTGCTTCCCACTCCACGACACTCCTTTGTAATAAAAGAGTATTATGTGTTTCGTTTTGCGTTATATTGGGTAAGATTACTCAAGAATTAGGCAAGGATATTAGATGTTTATAAAATAATCAACTCGAAAATAAGTGGTGTCTACTTGTTCTTTACATAAGCGGCTGACCTAATGTGGAGGTTAGGCTTAGAACGTTGGGCTCTGTATAATGCTAACTACAAAACGATCACTCTTCCCTAATTATACCAAGCTGTTGGCGGAAGCTCGAAAACAAAACTGGGAGCGGCTCTGATAATAAGGTTCGAGTATTGGCTTAGTAAGTTTGCCAGCAGTTGGCTGTGATTTTTTAGTGTAGTGTTCAGTAAGGAATTAAAATCCGCTGTTTGATTTTGATATGAGGAACTAAACGTTTATAGATTTTTTTACTTTATTGTAAAATCTGTGTGTGCGATCTTGGCTCAGTCGCCAGGAACTGTGACTGCCAAGCGTAAGGCCCGGGTTCGATCCCCGGTCTTTCGAATTCGAGGATTGAATATTTGTGCTGCCTTCTTGCGCCACAACATCCGAGTTGGACAGGATCTTTAAGCTGCTGGTTACTGACAGCCATTAGTCTTCATTCAAGACGAGCATGCATAACCTGAACGGGAAAAAATATTAACTGATACTAGTTGTAACTAGTTTTATCAGCTGCCGAGCCAAGTACTTCTTCACATCTGAACGCCTTGACCAAGCTACGATTTCTGACACTAAGGGAAGAAATAATGTAACAATATACAATTTAATTTCGCGGGCAAAAATAATTGTTTTGGCTCGACTCAGACTCATTTTAGCCGGAGCCGAAGGTGAGTGTACAAGAAGAGATCAAAACGTATGCGTCAAAGGACATATTAAACTCTAATACTATTATTATCACTTGGAGGGAATTGGTAATAACAATGTACGACCTCTTTGGCTCGCTATTCTCGCCGTTTTGTTTCAAAAGGCAAATTAAAAATCCCTATTTTAGCTTGCTATAAAGCTCGGAAAAGTGATAATAATGTGCATGCTAACACTGAAATACCACATCGAGACTTTCAATCCAGGTTTTCTCATCGTATCATTTGGAACTTGTAAAGCAAGGGACGAGCCACCAAATTATCGAACAAGGCATCATACTTAGTTTTATTGAACGATCCAACAATAAATAAAGAAGAAAAGAGGTATCCATACACCATTTGATCTTAACTCTATAGCCTAGTATAGGCTTGCAACCCTAAATATATAATTCGTCTAGCAGTTTGGAAAAATGAACGGCCATTTCATTTCGAACAGCTAGGACTTAGAGCCCAACAATTAAATATGAGTGCGCTTATGTTAAACAAAGCAGTTACGTTGTCCCAGAAAAAAAACAAATTCAGTTGGCGGCTGGAACGGAAATGTCGATTAAAGCTTGTTTTATACTAAAAAACTTACAATATAAATCATTCTTCTTACTTAAACTGCAGAGGGAGGGAGAAGATTTGGTCAACAAAACAGGGTCTTCTTTTTTAAAAAAAAAAAACAGGTTTGTATCGCTTTTGTTTCGGCACAAAGCTAGCGATTGATGTTTTAGAAAATGTTTGTATACACATTCAAACAAATTCTATAGTATCACCTTAACTTCAATATAAAAAATTAAAGCAGACGCGGATGGATCCGTGCTGTTCCTTTCAATTTGTGGAAAACTTTTGTAACGGATTCTTCTCTCCTGTACAACAGCCATGACAAAAGTTTTAATTTAAACGTCCCACTGCTTGAAAAATATACGGTACTAATTTCAACACAGTAAAAGGCAAATCACGGAACGAATTATTAATTGTGGATATATAGCTCATTTCGTTGATGTTAGTTGCTCGTGTTTTTGTTTTGTTACGTTTTGATTTACTTATTTACACTCCTGGACTTTTTTCTTGTTATATTACCAAATATATCTGAATGTCTTTCATTAGTTCACTCAAGTAGCTTTCGAGTCCTCAGTGTCCAACAATAACTATCTAGGTTGAGATATTTAGGTGCTCAACTGGCTGGCTTGTTATGCGGAGAAAACAGTAGCTCATTAAGAAACTGTTAGGTTTTGTTCTAAAAGACAGACAAATTTCTGTTCTATCTTTGTTTTCTTTTCTTTTCAGAGCCTTGACAAATTTTTAACAAGCTTTTATTTTATTTGCTGTTCAATTGAAAGAACGTGCCTTAAAGCGATGGAGGTAATCCACAGACAAACAGTTTCAAAACAAACTACTACATAGCTTAAAAGGTTACAATTCGCTTATTTTATGCAAGAGTTGGTGTAACTGAAATAGTAAGTGCTTTGGAAATAAACTTAAAAAATTTGAATAACACTCGCTTTAACAGTATGAGTAACTTGTCCGAAAGCTAAACAAAAAATTCCATTATAATAATGCCTATACTCTAAAAATAAGACATAGCTCGTGTCAGTTACAGAACGAACAGTGAACCCAAAGGCTTGTAATGTTCAGATTTGAGTTGTGTTACTTTCTTTCAGTATTTGTTCAAAAAGAACTACACGCTTTATCATAAGAACAATTTTATAAGAACAACAAGGCTCAGATTGGCAAAAATTTAAGAACAATTAAAAACCAGTTTACACTCGGGCACGAAGGCTATATTTTTAAAAAAATTTAGTGAGACTCGATCTTGCTGAACAATACAGAATGAGTAAGAAATGCTTCAAATTTTATATACATTGGAATCGTCTCGGGAAAATGATTGATTAAGCGACTGCACGATAAATCCGCGCTTTTCTTCGATTTAAATACACAATAAAATAGAACAATTTAAGAACAATTTGTTGCTCAAATCGTCGAAAAATTAAGAGCAATGAACCCCGGCCAAATTTACTGGTTCTTATTAAAAAGCGTGTAAAGAGGCAAACGAAACTAACTTTTGACATTGTTAGGATTGTATTGTGAGCATTTAGACATACCTCATGCAATATCTTTGTGTAACACCTGAGTGATTTGG
Source organism: Hydrozoanthus sils (assembly GCA_027575215.2). NCBI lineage: Eukaryota > Metazoa > Cnidaria > Anthozoa > Zoantharia > Hydrozoanthidae > Hydrozoanthus > Hydrozoanthus sils. The sequence continues at coordinate 13,171 of JAOBRD020336101.1, read as the reverse complement.
TGTTACAGAGTTTTTTCAACTGTTCCATCTATTCAAGTATACATGATAGAAAACTGAAACACTTAAGAGCGTAGAGCTTTGAAGAGAACGTTGAAGAGAAATCAATCAATGAAACTTGATGTCTTTCTTTGTAAAAGGTTGTTGTCTGTCTTTCTCTGTTGTTATAAAGACCTTGGCTTAAGAAGAAAGGCAGCTATGAGTTACTTCACACAAAAAAGCAGCTTGAGTGTATAACAATGGCTGTTAGCTGAAAACAAAGAAGCATTGGAGATTATTTTGGCTGTTTGCCGACTTTCCAAGAATATTTGAAACAACTATTTCTATCATTTATAGAGGGTGCTTTAAACCGCTACAAGAAAGTTTTTATCATTTAGAACAGAAAAACCTGATAACAACATATTGTTGTGCTGACAGGGCAGATAGAAGCTTCCTCTATGAGATTGTTCTCAAATTTAGAATGAATACTCGCGTTGGACACTACAAAAGATTTTAATTTGAAGACATTCATTGATATAACACAACCAAAAATATTCCTGCAGTATCAATGGAAAATTTGTGCTACGTTGGACGATTCGGGCGATGTTCAACCTTGGATTCGATATCGGTCGTGTTATTGTTATTAAGCAAAAGATTAATAGCGTTATTTCGTTTCTAACTCTTATTTTCACGTGAAACTGGAATAAAAGAGATACTTTTTGCTCTAGATGCTATTAATAAAGTTTCTTGAAGCCAGGTTTTATTAGCGATACCAGAAAAAAACCCCAAAATAACCCTTAAACATATAGGAATGTAGTTACCCAATTTTCGCTATGGGAATTAACCGAGAAAAAGAAACCGAACGCCTTCAAGCTGGCGGGCACATGGAATGTTTTCTTTACTTTGCTATCAAGGTTCACAAATGCTCTTGAACCTCCTTTTTCTCGGCCATTTTTTCCCGTAGAATATATACTCCAGTACAAATATCCCTAAGGGAGATAATATAGTTATACTTGTACATTCAGTTGATGATGTACATATCTTAATCAATTTCGCTTTTAAGCCCTTCAAAACAGAATATCTACAAGAGAGTTGTGCAATCCTCTATACAGGGAGTCTTCTGCCTTCTTATTTTTTTCCTTGTATACAGATTTAGTATTTGTTAAGGACTTGTACACTTATTTTTTTAAACATGTGCAACTTGCTGATAGTCCAAAAAAGGAAACCTTCTTATCAAAATCAAGGCATAACAAACAGAAAGTATCTTATAATACCTCAAACTTTCGTACTCCAAACACCGAATTTCAAACATTTTGGTTGATGCCGTTGATTTGATTGCATGGAACCCGGGAAGTAGACAGTGTAATTTATACCCGAAAAATGTTAACAGTACAGGACAAAGAACTTTTCAGTATCACTAAAACAAAGTCAAGATTATGCAGCAAGATCATTGTCGCCGGTTTAATGTTCAGCCACATAAAAAATGAAACGTCGAATGAATACAGAACTACTCTTTACTTAAAGTGTATACGCATGCGTGATTTCTGTTGAATAATAAGTTGGACATCGTAGCTGAAAATGACTCATTTGTACTGTGTATGAAATCAGCTAGGTGTCGGAAAAAGATAGCATAAACATTTGATTTGAAAAACCTTCTAAATTTTGCCATCGCCTTTCAAACACTGTGAATAAAAGCTTGTGAGTTTGGAGGATTAAAATTATATAATTCGACATTTTATGGTTATGGACGATTGCTCATCTTTAGAAAAGAGTAGAATCAAATGAATTATGTTTTAAGATTACAAACAAAATCTGTTTTACGTACTCAGTTTGTATTGATAAAAACAGTATTCATCCTTCAGTGTATGACTAAGAACGAATTTTCAACTGGTAACATTCAAACCGGAACTTTTTTGACAAACGAGCAAGTAAAAACAGTATGAAATAATATGGGTAGAACAATTAATCTAAATTGAAACGTGTTTTCACTTCCTCTTTTGACGCTGTTTCTTAAATGCGCTAGTAGGGTCTGTTAGCACGTGCTTGTGTCGGCCCTTCTTGTTAGCAAGCTGCACAATGAACTCAACGCCTGATTTCAGTACGCTCTCTGTTTTGGTCTTTCCAGTTGTTAAAACACACCTGTGTATCTTAATTCAGTGCAACTAGCTGTACCAGATAGTGTGAAGCCAGTTTCATTTTGACACTTTAACATTTATAAGTTATTGTTAATCACTCTTACTTGTCTGTTCTTCTGGTTGCTTCTTGATTTAACTTTGATTTGAAAAGAACGTGTATTGGAGGCCAATTACAAGACAACAACGCGCTAAAAACAGTTTTTAAATAAGGCTTATTATTTGTCCACAATTGAGTTTTTTCCGTCTTAAAATGAGCTATAAGAGAGCAAGAGATATTCAAATAGACGAAATGCGCTAGGCGGGTCAACACGGCTGATATGAATATTTCTTTTACCTTTACACAGATCTAGAAGACATGTCTTTCATCTTTCCCGATCCGTTCCTCTCGGATCAACATTCCTTTGAAAGCATGTTAGTCGGCCTGGAGTACAAGAATGCAAAGCAAACAGCACCATTTACGCAGCCCTTCAACTCAGTCGTTAACGACGAAAACAGAGCCTTCCCAAAGAGAGGTGCTGCGAGCCATCCGTCAAGCTGTGATGTTTTTAAGCCCAACCACGAGATTGAACACATCCCACACTGGGAGACATGGATTGAGGAACTACTAGAGATGGACTTCTCGTCTCATGAAAAAACTCCAGAAGGTGAATTGTCTCACCCACCGCGAACAATTAACCAGTATTCTCTATCACAAATACTTGAAATATCAGCAGGAAAGGATCCAATTGTTGGAACAAACGTCTACTGTTCGGGATCCGACATTAAGTTAGAGCCCGTGAACTATAAGTCGTGCAGTGTTCAAGTTGACGACACGGCAAAGCTTGAAGGAGTAAAATACTGTGAAATCGAAGTCAGCAGCAGCACTGAAAATACAAAATTAATTCAACAAGGCGGCTGGAACATAAAGGCAGAACTCCCGAACAAGTCTTTTGACGTTATGTCTTTACAATCGGTTTCACCAAATCTGTTGAGCTATGGCAGTGAAAGCCGTAGAGATTCTTTTGGTTTACCTATGACAGAAAAAGCTGAAGAAATTGATAATGGCGCTTTTACCCTTTCGACCAAGGAACCAATTTGCAGGCCGCATGTCAAGAATGTCGACAATAAGAAGAAGCGGAGAAGTTACAAAACTAGGAAACCAAGATTGTGCCAGTTTCTTGTCGACGTTCTAAACAATCCAGAGAGAAACCCTTCGATGATGGAATGGATCGATGAAACTGACGGAATATTCAAGTTCACTGATTCAGCTGGTGTTGCCCGTATGTGGGGCCTCCGAAGACACAAGCCAGATATGAAGTTTGAAAACTTTGCTCGTTCACTGCGTACTTATATTGCTAAGGGAGAACTGAGAAAACTTCGAAGTAAACTCGTGTACGGGTTCACCAGACCAGAGAACTGGTTTCCAAAGCAAAATGCCAAAAGACACAAATAGTTTGCTGGGTAGTGAAGAGTAGTGAGAAGACAAATTGGCGCAGTTTAGAACGATGCACCTTTTTTTGTTAACAGTAACGTCTAGATATGTGGGCGTAGGCTTTAATTCTTAACTATATTTGTTTTCGAGGTTTAAAGTTCACTACCTCTTAAAAAGTTATAATATTCTTTTTTCTGCTTAAACTTAGTGTTTGTTGTAGACAATATTTGAGTAAAATTGAACATGCAACATGCATTTAGGTTCAGTATCTAAAAAATGCTGTTGAGGGCTCAAGCCTTAAAATTTCTTTTGGTTTTATTGGTTTACTATTGGAGTTTGAAAGCTAGCCCGTAAATTTTTTACACTTCTACATAGGAGAAATGTCCCGAATCAATATTTCACTACACACTAACAAACATTTCATTGCGATACTTTTAAAGTATTCTTATAATATAAGAAACGGGATTTTATTTGACTTTTTTTCAACAGCATCAACATTGCAACCGAAAAATTATTCAGGCAAATTCTAGCCAAAAAAAGATTATGATACTGTAAGTCATGTTGACAAGAACATTGAGGTCCTATTGGTAATTAAGCATATGTTTTGAACACACTTTTTCAACGATATATAATGGGATACTAAAAATAGTAAAATCTTTAAAATATTCAGTGATGGAATATGTAAAATTTAAAAGATTAGATATTAAGAATAAATACAGACTCTGAAAATTAATGTCAAGATATTTTGTTTAATCTAAACTTCTTTAAGAAATTGTAAATCCTAAATATGTTATGTGCATAAATAATTTCTTCAAATTAATGAAAATCGAGCTGAGAAAAAAAATCGATTTTTTTTGTCTTACCTAACTGGCCCAAAACAAAGCACATTTAGAAACTGTCAAAATGCTCATGATTAAAAAGCAACCGCCAATTTGACAATAATAAGTTTGGTTTAAAAGTTATTGAAAAATGTTTAGTGCCAAAAATAAAAATTTATCAATGGGTTTTTATCAGCCTTCGGTTTATTTTTCCAGATAAAACAACTCGGTTTAATTTGCGTGATGTATTTGGCTTTGACGACAAAGAGCTGTGAAGCTACAGCATTTTTTTTACAAATGTGTAAAAAGCGAAACCTAGATTATAATTGAAAAGTCTATTCAATCACTAGTGGTAGTTTTGTCGACTGGAGAAAAAATTCGCATTGTTTTGAGAAATTTTCTGCTTTACTTAGAAAAATTCAAAACAACCTTCGCGTTTTCCAATGCATCAATGGTGCAAGCAAATTCTTCTCCCTTTTGATCGGCGAGTCGCATTTGAGTTCAACAAAAAGATAACAGCAGTTCAAAATGAGATTTATCTCTGTGATTCATTGATGTATATATTGTTGACAATAAAGAATCGATTTAGTCGAGTTGTTTCGATCTCGTATCCTTTTCTTAACTTTACCACACCGTTTAGTCACGTAGCTTATTCATCTTCCCGGTTCCTTCAAAAATATATAGTCCAGTTACTCGCTCAGTTTAAGAGACAAAATTTGACAGGGAGCATAACGAAAATGGTCCGATAATTGCGCCTTGTTAATATTTACATACAACTGTAGGTTAAACAGCTGGTTTATACTGAGTATCAAATTAAACTAACGGACCATCTTCAGAGTTATGCAAGTGATTATTCCAGGTGAAGGTGGCGTTTTCAGTACATTTCCAGCCAGGCCCTAGGCTTTAGCCTTTTTTAATACATGATCTGCGTCCCAATCACAACGTATTCAGCTGTACAGGAGAGCACTACTGCCATTAATATGTAATAGAGGGATTGGTTGTTTTCAAACTTAAAGCAAAGGTTCTATGTATATATTTTTTCCATCTTTATTGAGCAATCGTCTATGATAATCTTTCCCGGAGAATAATCCACGATTACTCAAAAGATGGCGACCAGTACATTTACCCATGATTCCTAGCGTATTAACGTTTAAGTCAGTAAAGGTCCGTTTAAGAACTAGGGAACCTCCCATTGTTCTGCAGCATTTCGCTTTTCCCACGCCAGAATGTTTAAATTTTATACTGAGAATATATCAACCAGTATACAACAAGTGAAAATCAGTGAAACTGTATTTTAAAGCAACGTTTCTTTTGTGCTATAATAATTAAGCCGATCATAGAATTCCAAAACAAAAGCGAAGAAAACCTTTTAATTTTCAATGTTCCCGCGTAGAATTTTTCTCAAATTTAGAAACAGAAATGTTTCAGCTAGAAAGGAATAAATGATTGAACATCAGCTTATACTTATGAAGATATCGTCCATTTTTAGACTAATATCGCAATTAGCACCTTTATGCATTCCATTGCCGTTGACTTCCCTGAAGTGAAGAATTAATGGGGCATAAGTGAACATATCACTGCGCCATATATGCATTTTTTTCGTATCCGTAGGGATAGAATGAGGTGTCTTGCGCGTTTTTTGCTCATTGTATGCCTTCCATGAATAGAGTGAAAAGTATACTTTAGAGGGCATAGCTGAACATATCATTACGCCATTTGTGTATTTGTTCGTACCCGTAAAGATGGCGCTTTTTTCAATGACGAAACCAGGGATTCGTTCTCAAGGCAAGACTAAGTGAGAAAAACAAAGATACTAAATAGAATTATAAGTTTAAGCAAACGTTTGTTAAACTTAGAGAAAATGAAAATTGATCAAAAAAAGCAAACTAAAGAAGATGAAAAGAAAATTTCTCCGAAACTTGTTGCTCGAAAACTATGGGCTCGAGTTGGAAGAATTTACAAACACAACTAAAAGGACTAAAAGGGCTTTAGAACTACTATAGCACTGTTGAAAGCAAGAGAAAATGAGCCATGTAAATCACCGTTACAATTAAACAAGGTAACTCCTAAATTTAAAAAAATACAAAATTGACGTAATTTGGCATTTTAACCATTTTTATTACAAAATATTGTCAGCACGTCAATTGTCTGACCTACTACACAAATTGATACAATCGTTTGTCTGGAAAATCCTTTGTGGCACTTTTTGATTGATATTTAAAAAGAGCACAAAAATCATCTTGAGATATAAGCACTTCATTCACGAAGTAAATATTTTGCATTCGGTTAAATGTCCCAAAGCACCTGCTTGAAAAATTTTAATAATATGTTTACGTCGTAAGTGGGTGTTTTTTGAAATATTAACTCACAGACCACTATTAAATTGATAATGAACTTACATTTTTGAGTCGTATTTTCTCATTTATGTAGAGAGTAATACTTTTCGCTAACTTTCTTTCAAAAATCTACTACTTTTTAGGGCTAAATAATAGTTTTGGTTATAACATGTATTTTTATACAATAACACAAACCTCAGAATGATTACCTTGCGATGGCTAAACATTACATCATTTTCCCATTGCTTATCGAATCTTTGCAGTAGCATGCTTGTGTGAATTTAGTCATTTTTGCGCTAAATGGTCAAATATCTTGCTACTTTAATAAATGCAGAATAAAATCAAAGCAATTATAACCACTTGGTTAAAACTAAGTTGAACCATGCATTTTCTCACAAAACACGCAGTTCCGCATGTATTTTTTTTACTTTCAGTTTTTTTCTTATTTACATAAGGATTGGGTTTTTTGGTGTTCTTTCCTATACCTGTTCTTCACATAAAGATACGTGAAATTATTACTCATTGTTTGTTTCGTGATATATGTTTGCAACTGTTTCTTACAAACATGTTAAAGTCTTCTGTATTGTTTGAGAATTTAATACTTTATAACGGCATCTTTCATTTGGTAAAACTCTATATTTCCTGAAAATTAATGGTAGAAGTTTCTTTTCTAGTTGAGCTTGAAGGAAGTATATTATATGATACAAAATATACATAAGAAGTTTACATGCAGTAAAAATGAATATATAATTGTGGGCCTCGTCGTTTTGTGATTGATCAATCTACAACTAGAGCCAAACTCAGTTTTGTGATAAGTCAATCCAGTTGCTTGGCACAGAAAACCCATAGACAAGTTTGCTTCTTAGCTTTCTGAGCACTCCCTTAGCAATATAGGTTCGAAGAGACCGTGCAAAGTTCTCATACTTCATATCTGGTTTGTGTCTCCGCTGACCCCACATTCGTGCCACAGCACCAGAATCAGTGAAGCGGAAGATGCCTTCCTCCCGATCAACCCATTCCATCATAGAAGGGTTCCTCTCTGGACTGTTCAAGAGCTCGACTAGGTACTGGCATAGCCGTGGCTTTCTTGTTTTGTAGTATCTTTTTCTTTTTTTTGCAGGCTTCTGAGGATTGCGTTCAGGTTTAGGTATGTAAATTCTCGCATCATCATCAGATGATAATCCCTGAGTAGCTTCATCTTCAGACGAACAGTGACTCGATTCCGAACACTCACTGGCATACGAAGCGTTTGAGTTAAGACGACAAAGCCTTGTCCTGAGCACCTTTGGAATATTTCCTCCTCTCTGGGCTGACGTTATAACATTTTCATTCGCGATAGGCTTTAGCTTTGAGGGTAGGGTCACTTTTGTAGCATTCAATGGCCCACATGTATTCGTGTCTTGATACTTTCCCAGGTCAAGGAATTCTGAACATGGTTCTGAATTATTTACAAGTTTATCGAGTACAGTCAGAGTACAAGGTTCTGTTTGGAGCATCGAAGCCTCGTTTCCACACGTGTGTTCCCCTTGGGTTGGCATATGAGTCAGGTTTATAATTTCTTCAATCCACGCATCTAATTGATTGTCATTTGGATCTTTCTTTGCATTCATCTCTTCACCAAGATTGGTACTTGTGTGAAAACTGTTATCAAAAGTTTTTTGTTCAACATACTTTTGCCAGAGTGCTGGTTTCAGGTCTTCTTCAAAGTCGTTAAGATATTGCTGCCAAATGGACGATTCTATCTTGGCATCTCTGTAGTCCAACTCCATCAGGAGTTTGTCAAACGACTGCTCGTCCGACATGAATGGATCTTGAAAAATAACCGACATCCTTCCTCAACTGCAACAAAAATAATAATTAATTAAGAATGTGTTGTTTTCCAGTAATTTTGTTCTCACTCGTGCATAGTTGTATATAATTTGCTGTAGTCGTTTCTATAAAAAGACAAAAATTGAGACAAAATAAGCTTAGGCAGGAAATTCTAAAACAAATTTCATTTGAGTTCTAGGGTTTATGTTAGAAGCATGCAGTTTCATGGCAATAAACGAAAACTATGTAAATGTCCAAAAACAAACATACTTCTAAAAAAGCGACCGGCGCATGTTTTAGGTCAAGAAGACAGGGATAGAACTGACGTCAAACTTTGAATCTTCACGGCGCTGCAGTTTTATTCAACCATCAGCTTTATTTAAAGAAACTGTGTGTTAAAGTTAGAAGATAATCAATTGGCTTTCTTGCGCCGTACTAAAGCGAGAGCCTTGATCAATTTGAATATATGAATTAATGAACCAACACAGCGATGGAATGCATGCAAAGTTTGCAGATTGAAAAGGAAAAACAACAACAAACTTTATTTTACCCAATATTTGAAGACTACAACACAAGATGATCACGAATACTAAATTTAGATAAGGGTACAGGGCGTATTAAAAAACCATAAAGGCTTGTCTAAGTTAGACGACCTTGGAGGACAAAATCTTGGACAAAATCACACTGTTGCAGCTCAACAAAAACGGAAATGGGTTTGTAAGCATTGAAGTTAAGTAAAAATGCGTCACGTACTAAAGTTAATACCAAAGGGCAAGTTTCTAAAACTTCACAGGGTTCGAGAAAAAGCTAAGTTACGGCGGTGTCTACTTCTAAGTATAACACTCGCACCACAACAGGAAAACATTGTTTAATTCATGTTTCTATAGATTTTAAAAATTTAGTATATATGAAAACTTTCAAGAGAGCAGAACTTGTGTTGTATTTGCACATATGCAACTGAAGGACAATTTTATTTGGTAACCCTGAAAACTTTATCATTTGCCCTGGTAGCTTATAGAACATTTCAGAGAACAAGAATCAGACAATTTTTGCTTTGATTATGTTCTTGAAATAGCTGTTTAGACTCTAAAAGTGCAACTTTACAATCGCGAAGCGAGGAAAACACTCGCCTTTTAAACGTTTCTTGCTCGTCCAGAGCATGAACCAATACTCAAACATAAAACAAAGTTTTACTTCTCAGCACTCTTGATTATTTATATTCTCAGTGTTAATATCATCTGGACCTCAGTGTAAGTTTATTAAGTCGTTATAGACGTTAGGTATGATGCAAGTATAAGTTGAGTTTTGTGCTTCCCTTTATCTTAAAAATCAATACCTCCGGCACGTTTACACTGAACTGAGAGTGAAGCTAATTAAGACGTAACATATGATGCAACAAAGAATAAAACAACATATGATTGAGTTCGATTATTCGCAATTGTTTACTCCCACGGTTTCCATAAAGAGATATGTTCTATCGTCTAACCCTATAAGCTATGTCACCGGTTGAACTTTTAGGTTGAAAATAGAAAAAGATTGCCATGAATATAAGGAACTAGTATAATGGATCAGTGGGCTTGTTAGTCAAAAATATGGCGAATAAATATAGTAAGTGGATAAGTGTGCAAGCGATGTATTGCTGATAAAGTTGTGGATAAACAAATTAACGAAAACGAATAAATACAGGTATAAAGGAGAAAATCAGGTCTGTGCTACTAAATTGCAGAATACAACAGGTGGTTTAAGCCTCTAACCCTTCTTGAAATAAAATTTTTACAAGAACGATGAATAGGGATATCACATAGATTCCATTCTGGATGCATATTACGACAAAAAGTCCAGTATCAACTGAAATTTAAATGAGCCCGAAGAAAAACATATGCAAATTACTCATCAGTGTTTTTTTTCTTTGCGGTCACGTAAAGGCCTGAGCAGATAGCCAGAAACGCGTCTAGATCCTTAACTTTAAGCTGAACTCCTAAACATATTATAAGGCAAACTTTTAATAGAGTTTTTGAAAGACAACTTTCCCTCCTTAAAAAAGAAATCATCGAAGCTAAAATTTTGCAACTGCTGCAGGAAGAAATCACGAAGCATGTTATGGGTGAACGAGTGAATGAAATAGAAAACTTTCTCTCAAAGTCGGTGTACGGGTACTTTCATAGTTTTCGCAGAGGGGCAAGTTAGTCTACGAGAATGTATAAAGAGCGTGTTCATATCTAGTTTTCTTGCACGTGAATTACTTTAACACTTGATGCCGTGTCTTCACTGTCTGTTGAACAATTGATTGATTGAATGAACAAATCCATCAATGAATGAATGAATGAATGAATGCAAGTAACTGTAGATGAAGGTTTTAATGTACCACAAAGTGACAAAAATTAATTCGTTTGTTAAAAAATAAACAATGGCGACCAGTTTTGTCAAACCTAATTAGTGAAAAGTACTTTCATGTGTTTCATTGATTGCCAATGTAAATGGAGGTGCTTAACTTGTCTTGTCTGAAATCGACAAAGGAGGTATATTTTTCCTTGCGGCTAGGACAATGCGTTCTTTTCCTTCTGCATGTATATTGCTGTGTCTGTTAGTTTAAAAATCGGGGTTCTAATGACAAATGAACAGTAACCTTTCCATTTCATTGTTCTATTAGACCAACCGTCACCAGTGATTAATCCAAAGTTGGAGCTCATTTTTTAAATATCTAACAATTACTCTGAATTAAACTGTTCGAAAAAAAGCTGCATTCTGGTGGGAGGTAAAAATTCGATCTTCACATGATACTTTAAGAGAGTAATCGCTGATTTCTTAAAAAAATATAGCCCGTAGCTAGTGTTTCTTGTTGGGAACGTTGGTATAAGAAATGTGCTCGCTATTGCGTATTTTAAAAGCGCAAGCCAGTTCTCTTTACCCATGTTGAGTTAACTTGTCAGCTTGAAACTAGTTCCTCCCTGCTGTGCATGCCTAGATGGCGAACACTGCCATCGGAAGTACTACATATCTGCTTCATTAATTATGCGGATTTTTCATTCACTCTAGCTCCTTTTGACAACTCGTCAATATCATTGTTTATCGCAAATGTTTTCAACAGGTTTTGCCTTCATAGAATCAGCTTAACTGAAACCATTTTCCAAATATCCAAGTTTTTTCGTTTGTCGTACATAACCTAATCTTAGTTTATCAGCTAATAGAAAAGTTTTATCAGTTTTGTAATCAGGGCACGGCTTAGCGTCGAGTACGCAGTCGTCCATTTATTAAACTTAAGGGTCGAAATATTATTAGTAAAAGTTGAATAACCTGAAAGGACTGGAAACGCCTGCAGACATTAACTGAATCCTCTTGTGATCTAAACAAACTTTAAAACAAGTTAACTAAGAATTAATTGAGTTTATCCAATATGTTCAAACAGTCTTAGTGAACTATTTTAGATACTGTGGTTCGAGTCACAAACAGATTATGTATTTCTCTCATGAACCAGGAGTGGCTTATTCAAATATAGAAACAAAACACAGAAAGGTGTACCTTTATGTTGGAATCCTAGCTTTGCACAAATTAAACGGCTTGTTCCAACCCAGTAGCCACACTTTGAGCCGTATTCGGTGGAAGGCGATGTTCCAAGGAATTCTAGCCTTTGCTTGTGTGAGTCTCTACAGCCCGGACTACAGGCTCAGCTGATGGTAACTTAAAGTGTTTTTGCTTCATTCAATGGTGTTCGGTTTTAAGCAATTTTTACGGTCCTTTGCTTTGCATAGTCACTCATGCCTAGAGTTCCTCTTGTGACGTAGAGGAAACAAAACCGAAAGATTGAAATTATTAGCGAAGGAACAAAAGCGTTGTACAGGAATTAAGAATCACGTTTTTTAATTTGGACCACAATGTTCACCCCTTAACACAGGAAGGCACATGTCCTTTGTAAAATTGTTTGAACATTCCTATAGTTCTTCAAAAACTATCGAAACTTAAAGCGTCCGTAATTGGATAAAATCGATAAATTTAACACAAAGCGAGATATTTTTTATACACGCTTGATTAAGTTAGACAAGATAATCATCAAGAGAAGTATATGAAAGAGTGTTTTTTATTATATCTTGACATTTAGTATGCATGAAAGCAATTTGTCCAATACTACATGAAAAGGTGTATATTTACTCATGCCGTGTTTAATATGAGTATGAAACTCTATGTGTTTAGGCATGATGCGTTCAAAGAACTCTTACTAACAAACTCTCTTATCAAATGTGTAACATAAATGTTGTTTCCACATTTCCATTTTGCTTATCTCACACTGTCAATGACGAAGGCTGTAATGACGTTTGGATGCAACAACCGCCCACGGTACAGCCCACTATTTCACGCACATTTTACGCCAGCCATGTTTTTATCATGCACAGAGTCACACACCTCATTTAACAAACAAGCAATTGTTGAGCATCTGTATAGAAGTAAACAGTTAGGAATTTACTGTAGGTATAAATGCTGCCCTTTTGTTATTTGTGTTATTAATCAACGAAGGTAACTACTATATCCTAAATAACTCTTATTTTACTTGCACAGAGTAATGTTCTGCGAATATTTCTACTTCTGCAACTACTACAGTATTACTACTACAACTCTTACTACTACTACTACTACTACTACTACTACTACTACTACTACTACTACTACTACTACTACTACTACTACTACTAC
>JAOBRD020335992.1:0-21012 GCA_027575215.2 Hydrozoanthus sils | reverse complement strand
CTTTTATGTTTTTAGGGTAAGCTAAGGGTGTAAAGTGATGACCAATTGTCGCTGATGGATACGGACGGTCGTTTTTTGTATCTTTGTCTGGAGTTATGGGGTTTTGCGCTTTCGTTACCATAGCAATTGCCGCGCACTAGCGATCTCGAGAAAGATGGCGGGAAATTTGTCATATTTGTGGAATTTGTTTTTGTGGGCACTTTTCCTTGTATTTGCAGACTACAAACTCTTGTCACAATTTTCAGCTATGTCACTCTCACGGCCGCCCTACTGCTCATGGTCTTTAAAAGATGAAAGTGAACGGTAACTTTCTATTTAAGCAATAGAAAACTTTTTCTGTGTTTGCATAACGTGATCTAAACACAAAAGGGGTTGCGAGAATTCGAGACAATTATGCAAACCCTCGACTTCGTCTCGGGTTTGCATAAATTTCGAGAATTCTCCCATTCTTTCGAGAATTATTAAAATTACACCGAAATGACTCGCAAAAATGTCAAAAGTTCACAGTTAAAACTGCTAAAACGGTTTACCAACATGTTCTCAAGTTAAATACAAGTCAACTTTGCTGATCGTGGCTAAAAGAAACGTTAACATGCCCGATCTTGCAACAAGAAAACTAATATAAATTTTTGTCGTGACGGGAATAAACGTTCTGTGTGGGAATGCTGCATACATTTGGCTTTCCTGAAGAATTCACAGTATAAACTGATCGCTGGTCTTCTTGGTCATGATTGAGGGCAGTAGAGAGTACATTGCTGCACAATTGGAGCTGTTGGGACGAAGGACGTCTGTTGCAACTACGAAGCAAATTCTCATTATTGCGTCCAGCATTTGGTTTGACTCCTGAAATGTGGGGTCAGTAGCAATATGAAGCCCTTTCTCAAATGGTGGATTATTCAAATATCTTTCTATCCCGTTTCGGAAAACCAAGAGTGTACTACGACTGTAGTTTAATCCACTTCCATTTGTTGCCACGGCATAAAATAGGGCATACACTTTATGGTAATCCACGACATAGTAATACTTAATGGTAACTTCCCATATGGACGACATAGTACTTCATACCAGTACCTTTTCACTCCTTATCCTTCCTTTACACTCCTTGTCTCTCCTTTACACTCTTTATCCTTCCTTTACACTCCGTGTGCCTACACTTCACCCCTTAACCCTTCTTTACACTGCTTATCCTTCTTTTACACTCATCCTTTCTTTATGCTCCTTACCCTCGTTTACATTCCTTATCCTTCCTTTAAACTCCTTATCCCTCCTTTACACTACTTATCCTTCCTCTATACTCCTTATCCTTCCTTTACACTCATCCCTCCTTTATGCTACTTATACTCCTTTACACTCCTTGTCCCTCCTTTACACTCCTTATCCTTCCTTTACACTCAGTGTCCTTCCTTTACACTCCTTATCATTCCTTTAGACTCTTTATCCTTCCTTTACACTCCTTGCCCTTCCTTTATATTCCTTATCCTTCCTTTATACTCCTTATCCTTCCTTTACACTCCTTTTCCCTCCTTTATACTCCTTATCCTTCCTTTACACTCCTTTTCCCTCCTTTACACTACTTATCCTTCCTCGACACTCCTTATCTTTCCTTTACACTCATCCCTCCTTTATGCTACTTATACTCCTTTACACTCCTTATCCTTCATTTACTCTCATTATCCATCCTTTATGCCCCTTATCTCCCTTTACTCTCATTGTCTCGCCTTTGCACTGATTAACCTTCCTTTACACTCCGTATCCCTTCTTTACACCCCTTAACCCTTCCTTACACTCCTTATCCCTCCTTTACACTCGTTATCCTTCCTTTGCAATCCTTATCTTTTATTTACACTCCTTGTCCGTCCTTTACGCTCCTTATTCTTCCTTTACACTCCTTATCCTTCCTTTAAACGGATTATCCCTCCTTTACACTCCTTAACCCTCCTTTATACTCCTCATCTTTCCTTTACACTCGCTATCCCTTCTTTATGCTTTTTTAACCTCCTTTACGCTCATTATCCCTCCTTTACACTCTTTATCCTTCCATTACACCCCTTAACACTCCTTTAAACTCCTCATCCTTTTTTAGGTTCTTTATCCTATACGCTTCTTATCCTTTACACTCTTTTTAGGAGTGTAAAGGAGTGATAAGGAGTGTTTACAAATTATGGATAACGAGTGTTAAGGAAGGATAAGGAGCGTTAAGGAGGGATAAGGAGTGTAAAGGAAGGATAAGTAGTGTAAAGGATTGTTAAGGAGTGTAAAGTAGAGATAAGGAGCATAAAGGTGATATAAGGAGCATATAGGATGGATAAGGAGTGTAAATGAGAGATAAGGAGTGTAAAGCATGGATAAGGAGTGTAAAGAAGAGATAAGGAGCATAAAGGTGAGACAAGGAGCATAAAGGATGGATAAGGAGTGTAAAGGTGAGATAAGGAGCATAAAGGATGGATAAGGAGTTTAAAGGAGGATTAAGGAGTGTAAAGGAGAGATAAGGAGTGTAAAGGATGGATAAGGAATGTAAAGGAGAGATTAGGAGCATAAAGTTGAGATAAGGAGCATAAAGGATGGATAAAGAGTGTAAAGTGAGATAAGGAGCATAAAGGATGGATAAAGAGTGTAAAGGGGAGATAAGCAGCGTAAAGGATGGATAAGGAGTGTAAAGGAGAGATAAGAAGCATAAAGTTGAGATAAGGAGCATAAAGGATGGATAAAGAGTGTAAAGTGAGATAAGGAGCATAAAGGATGGATAAGGAGTGTAAAGGGGAGATAAGCAGCGTAAAGGATGAATAAGGAGTGTAAAGGAGAGATAAGGAGCATAAAGTTGAGATAAGGAGCTTAAAGGAAGGAAAATGAGTGTAAAGAATGGATGAGGAATGTAAAGGAGGGATAAAGAGCGTAAAGCAAGAACATTGAGTGTGAAGGAGGATTAAGGAGCGTAAAGGATGGATAAAGAGTGTAAAGAAGAGATAATGTGTAAATGAAGAATAATTAGGGTAAAGGAGGGATAAGGAGTGTGTCTTGTCGTCTATACGGCATTCATCCATGAAGTATATACATTACTGTCCTACATAGCATACTGGTATGAAGTACTTAATATGTCTCCTATATGAAAAATTACCATGAAGTATATGCCTAACTTGTTTTGAGTTTTGCCAAATGTCGGCGTTCACTCCTCGTACCAAAGCCCATTCTGAAAGAAAAAATCCAAGAAATAATAACACGAATGTTCATAAGTAGCTTTTCTCTTCTTTTAGCAAATAATAACGATTTGAAAATATTTTTTGTGTGACAAATTATGTAATTTAAAAACAAAATAATGGTAGCCCGTATTACAATGTTGATTCGTAACATTTTTGTTCAACGAATTTTACATAGTGTAACATAAAACTTTTGCAAAGTTTTCACATAAATTTCACATAAAAGACGTTTTAATAAACTATGTAACTGTTTACTTACCTTTAAAAACCGATGAAGTGGCATATTTGCCGACGAGGGCGGCCAATTTATCTTTTTCCTCCAGATTTGCAAATCGAGCAAGAGCGCTTTCGTTTTCGGCTTCGAATTTCTTCCTTTTTGGTTCTGGATTCAACTATGAAATTCGGAAGCTCTTCATCCATTTTTTTTTAAACTTTTGCTGACTTTAAATATTTTATTTGAGGCGGAATTTTGAGTTCTCAATTGCACCGCGAACCACAAACATTTTGACGTCACAACCATGTTTACATACTCTGAGTCTCATGCAAACATATCTCTCATACAATCAAAACGCGCGTATTATCGAAATTATCTTATAATCATAAATAACGCAAGAAAACAAGGAAACGCCACCATATAAAACGTTATATTGAAAATGGAAATCGCTCTTAGATTCTAAACAAAGTTAGGATGGTCTTTCTTCCAAAAGAATATATGTTTTCTCTCGTTATTTAAGAAAATTGAAAACTACCTCTTATTTAGCCACTTCGTTTAGACGACGAGTCATACACACATCCGAATTAATTTTTTAAAGACATTTAGAAAAAGAGTCATACACCTATATTTCGGCATAGTTTGTTGGACAAGTTCCAATTTAGAGAACGAGTCATACACATAACTGAAACCGCATAGTTTTGTTCGAAACATTTAGAAAACTTATCTCAAGCCGCATAGTTTTGTTTCAGACATTTAGAGAACCTGTCATAGACATCTGAAGACGCATTAAATTTTGTTCGAGATATTTAGATAACGAGTCTTATACACATCTGAAGCAACATAATTGCTTTTAGGATTTAACTAATATGGTAATGGTGGTCAGTCAGTGCAGGTGAAACAATGTAAGGGAAAACATGGTATGGTGCTACGGTGTTAGTGAGTGCAACTAATATTCAATTTAATCAAAATACATATTGCTAATTTGTGAGTAGAAGGACACGAGGGAGTTAGCGTTTACAGCTGTGGGATGGAGAGAACTCCAGTAGGGAACGGTTCGTACAAAAAAAGAATACTTAAAAGCGTCTGCAGAGGTGTATGGATCGATGGATTAATGTTCGATCGTGAAGTTGGCTTGCGCTGGTTCTGCGCTCGTTGGGAACGAGTTAGGGGGGGGAAGGGGTTGATAACTGCCCCACTTTTGTTTTTATAGAACAGGGCCAGTTCGTGCACCGTGCGGCGAGACTGTAGAGATGACCAACCAAGGTTCCTGATCATTGATGTTACACTGCTGGCACGGTTGTAATCACAGCAGACAAATCTGGCTGCTCTTCTTTGGATGCACTTGATGTTGCACACGTCTTTTTTAGTGTGTGGGGACCAAGGTTTGGTTGCGTATTCAGCTATATAGCGAACAAAACCCATATAGGCCTTTCCTTTAC
This sequence comes from Hydrozoanthus sils, assembly GCA_027575215.2. Taxonomy (NCBI): domain Eukaryota; kingdom Metazoa; phylum Cnidaria; class Anthozoa; order Zoantharia; family Hydrozoanthidae; genus Hydrozoanthus; species Hydrozoanthus sils. The sequence continues at coordinate 16,165 of JAOBRD020335992.1, read as the reverse complement.
GGTTACACTGCACGATGACAAATTCTCCTGTAGAACACCCAATGTTCTGCTTGCTTTTTTCTTGACCTCTTCACACTGTTTTGCCCAGCTAAGTGTACTTGATATGTAGACACCCAAGTACTTCTGAAATTTTACCCCCTCTAGGTTGGAATGGAGTATACAAATACTGACGTTTGTTTCTTGAGAGTTACTGACAGTGTATAACACTTGCTGGAGGCAAAATTCATTTGCCTAAGTGAGGCCCATTGCTCGAGATTTAATAGGTCCTGCTGTAGAATGGAAGGGTCTTAAACACGCTGTATTTGTCTATACACGACATTGTCATCCGCAAATAGGAGGAATAAGACTGGTCCTAGAACTGTCCCTTGAGGGAACCCAGAAGTCACGACTGACCAGTCTGAAGATGTTCCATTTACAACAACACGTTGTTTGCGATCTGTGAGAAAGCTGCGAAGCCAGGTGTGCAGCTTACCACGAATACCGTAATAGCTGGCTTTGAGTAAGAGTCGTTCGTGTTGTACTGAGTCAAATGCTTTAGCAAGGTCTAGAAAGATGATGTCGACCTGGACATGGGCTTTAAGGATTTTAGACCATTTCGTGTATCACTTAGACAAGCTGGGTTTCACATGAGAGCCCACGTCAAAAGCCGTGCTGGTGCGGAGTAACTATATTATTTGATGACAGGTGTCTAGATACTTCACTGCAAACTATGTTTTCCATTACTTTTGAGCACAGGCTCGTGAGAGAAACTGGTCTATAGCTTTTCAGGTCACTTTTGGGGCCACTCTTGTATATTGGTGTAACGTTAGCGTCTTTCCAGGTTACGGGTAACGTACCCGTATCGTATGACTGTTGGAAAATTGAGGCAAAAACAAGAGCCAATTCCGAAGCAGTTTCTTTAAGCACCTTGGCTGGGATCATGTCAGGATCCACTGGCTTTGTCCGAGTGGATGTTTTCAAGCTGTTTCTTGATACCATGAGGGGAAAAATCAATGTCAGGGGCCACTTGTAAAGGGAGAGTCATTCATTGCTTGCATATTTTCTAGGTCTTCATTTGTAAATACACTTTCGTACTTTTCCAGAACAAGGTGGATGTCCCAGTAGATTCGGTTCGCAGAAGTTTGAGATATGACCATGCTCGTTTAACGCCATTCACAACAGGGGAAGAATTGAGCGTGGAAGTAGGGTTGATACTCCCCATGACCTCAGCCAGGTACCTATCATGGGTTTCACGCACACTTTCGACAGTGGCATTGCGAATGCGTTTATACGCAGTTAGATCTTTGGGTTTACCAGTATGTCTCGCTTTCTTGTGAGCTCGATCCCGTTTGTTCATTAAGCGTTTAACAGGTAGACTTACCCATGGGAGGTGTCGCTTTGCTTTTGGCTGCTTGTGGGGGATGTAATTTACTATTGCTTCTTGTATGGTTTTGGATATTTTGTGCCAGTTATCTTCCACAGAATAATTGCATTGGTTTGCAAAAGAGGACATTTGAGATCTTAGACCGTCATAATCGGCTTTTTGAAACTGGTACACTTTCCGGGGTGGTTTTGGTCTGTATTTGGGTGACAAATCCACTTCAAATAAAATGGCGTCATGATCGCTTATACCAGGTATTACATGGTGAGTTTGGACATAGTTGGGGTTGGAGGAAAACACAAGATCCAGTGTCCGACCCGAACTGGGCCTAGTGGGTGATTTGACATGCTGGGTCAGACCATACTTGTTGCTCATCTCTAAGAGGTCGCGGTCACCGGCCTGTGCTGTACATAGCTACACAGCTACATGGCTACTTAGCTACACAGGTGCACAGCTACATGGGTACTTAGCTACACAGGTGAACAGCTACATGGCTACTTAGCTACACAGCTGCATAGCTACACAGCCACACAGCTACATCACTACATGGCGCTACACAGCTACATCGCTTAACACAGCTATATAGCTACACGTTCAGCTACATAGCTACACAGCTAACTGCACAGCTACACAGCTACATAGCTACACAACCACACAGCTAGATCACTACATGACGCTAAACAGCTACATCGCCACATCGCTTAACACAGCTATATAGCTACACAGATTTATAGCTACACAGCTACATGGCTACAGTTATTTCACAATGATTCCAAAATACTGGGCAAAGATGTCTTCAAACTAATTTCGTGACGGTTATCACGAACCATATACCATACGAATGGACGTGAAATCGCGTTTTATATGAACTGCGGTGGTAACGCTCCCACTTCAATGTCCATATGGCCACAAAGATCTTTCATTCTGAAAATTTCCTTCTAGAATTTCATAGCAATTGCTTTCTTCATTGTTCTAACAATGAATGCTGCTGGAACAACAAGGCCGTTTGTTCTCGAGCTTTCTTGACCCGGTAACTCTTGCTTTCACTTCGTTTTCATTACATACATACACTCTGATGTTGAAGATGCAGCACCAGGATGCTCGCTTAAAGATATCAGTGATAACGAAATTGAAGTCGAATAAGAGATAAGCTATGGCGTCAGAACAAGACTGATTTTCAACCTTAGATGTTGGTTTAGACTGAAATGTTTTGTTAAACTGTATCAATATTTTTGCTTAAAACTTGTTTGAGCAATTATGACTGTACTACGGGACCAGGAACTGGTGGTGTTACTGTATTGTTTAAACCTTTAACATTCTTCTTACGAGGCATTTTCGATGTAAAGACGTAACATAGAACTTTCTCAATTTCACACTTTGACCGATTCCTATCGTACGAAGCGTGACGTGTTTCTCAGTTGTTCCGTGAGCACTAGAGTGCAACATGGTCGCCAAAACTCAAAAGAAACTTCATCTAAAGGCCGCTACACACGAGCCAATTTTTGGCGCGAAGCTCACAATTTTTTGACGCCGATAATCTGTCTGGAAATGAAATCTGCCACACACGTACTGATTTTTTGTTGTGGGCTGCCATGGCAACGGAGCGTGATTTTCGTACCCACACTACTTTCACTGTCGCTCTGCCTGTCAACTTGTGAAGATGGAAACTATTATGAGCCCATTTTTTTGTTTTCTTATTTCTATAGCTGTAGTCGTTTTGGGTAATATCGTCTCGTGGCCTCGCTTGCCATGCTTCGACATGATCTTCTTTTTCTAAAGTCCTTATAGTGCCATTATTATTTTAAATATCTTCTGAAACTGCAACTTCATCACCTAAGCTAGCTAATAAGGACTGTTGTCGCAATCTTTAATCTTCCCTTATGATGTATTCAGCTCCGCGATTGGTTAAACCAAGCTCTGCTCCCGACACCGCCACACACGTACCGATTTTGTATCCGCCGACTTTTTTAAAATCAAGCATGCACAATCTCTGTTTTCGACAAAAAATCTTGTCTGAAACTTGTCGGGAACTTCCACACACGGGTCGATTTTTTGTCGGGCTTCTCACGAATAAGCGCACGGCCCTAAAGTCCAAAAATTAAATAAGCTACTGGGGCGCTTATAAATTCGAATAGATACGATACATGTTTTTTTTTGGAAGTAACTCAATTTTGTTTTCATATCGCAAAATAAAAGGTGCGAAATCGTAAGTAACTACTTATGGCAGTCAATTTAGTAATGCTTAAGAGCTCTAAAGAGCTTCATGATGCAACTTTACATCGACCTATATTTATTTATGTAAATTGAGTAAATATGGAGATTCAGTTTCAATAGTAATAGATACAGTTCTTATAAATAAATATATAAAGGTCTATAAATCGCGAATATTTTCCACTCGAAACAATAAATCTTTTTAGCCAAGCTAACACCAATTCATTTAACACAAACTGCTTCAAAAAAAGCCAAGATATAATACATTTATTGAATAAAAGCGTAACCTGCAGTTTTAAACATTGCACGTTAATTATGAAGTAACAATTTCTATACAATTCAATTTTTCCTCAGCTGAGTCTACAGCCGTACAAAGACAGTTTTAATAGTGAAAAGAACAGCGGATACTCTCTCTACTCAGGCTGCTGCTACAAGACACAATGGCCAGAGCTGTTCTTGTCGTTGTGTTCTACCTTTATGTTGTTTTAAGTGGCCACCGCACAAACGGTAGGATACATTCACACTGTATGGTGTTTTTTGGAGCGGATTAGTTTTCTGATAAGAGTTTTTAGGGATCTTATACTAAGAAGGCAAAATACTTCGAGCAAATTATATAACAAGGGGGCATTTTTTCTTAAATCAGGGCAAAATTAATCTTACCGCTGACTGGTTGCTGCTATACTTTCGAAAATTACTAGATTTTCCGAAAATTTTAAGTCTTAAAAATGCCTTAGAAACGTTTTCCGAAGACTTTCGAAAATTTCCGAAGATCTCCGAACGTTTCCGAATATTTTAATTTATGATTAAATAATTTGGTTTTTTTAAATTAATTAATTAGTCTTAGAAACGATTTCAAACCTCTTCCGAAGATTTTCGAATGTTTTCAAAGAGTGCAACACTTTTTTACGTCTCCGGCAATTTCCGAAGAAACTTGGGATAAATGAATTAAGCTATGCAACGCTTTCTCTTGGGATATCACGGGGAGTGAAGAATTTTGCCCTCGATGCCTTCAAAATGTAATCACCTGCTTCCTCGTAAAATTTAGGATTAATATCACTTAATTGTGTTTTCAATTTTTTCAAATTGCCATCGTCGCGAAGCGACTTGAGCAATTTTTGAAAAAGTTGAAAACACAAGTGATATTAATCCTAAATTTTACTGTGCCCCATGTGATTACCTATACTTATTGGTAAAAATAGTTTAGCCAGTGTTTTTTACCTAGCCATAAAAATGTTATTGTACTTCCTTCGTCCTTTTTCAGTAACACATTAATGAATAAAATATTTGAAACAAAATAATGAAGGAATTCTTTCCATAATATGGAAATATCTAAGAAATTCGCAAATGTTAGGCATCAAACTATACCCTTTAATCAGATTAGTTTCATTTACACTGTGTCAAACTCCAAGTCCCGAGAAATCTTAAATTGTGAGATGGGATACTCAGTTTGCTGTGATATTGAAAGTATAACAAGTATGTGATTGGGTCGTTAAAACAGAGAGGGTTGGGCGGAATTGCAACAGCTGGAGGAGGGTGGGGTGGGAACAAGAGCAATTAGGGAAGGGTCGGTAATAGAGCGGGGCGAGGGAAGTTGGGGGTAAGAACAGGGACAAAAGGTTGAGATTAGAACCTGTAGAGGAGGGTGGGGTAAGAACAGAGGAAACGAAATAAAGTAAATGCAATTGTTCGTGGCCAGAATCTTTTCATATCAACATAAAAATGTTCAAAACTGTCACAATCTAACTCGAGCTATTGCTTGTTTTTTCACATTTTGAATAACGGTGTGATCATGGTTGACGAAAATGGAAGGCCTTGCACCGTGCCATTTTAACGCGGGTACCCTGTGCTCTGGCTACATCCAAGATTCACATGACGACTTCAATTGGACAGTCACCAACGGAACTACCCCTACAGATTACACTGGCCCACCCTTGGGACACAGTCAAGGTACAAAACTGTTGGTTGGCAGGCACAAAGTGATGAACAAAAACAACGCAGCAAATTGGTTCCGAGAAGCGGGCGTACATTTTATCATGAGGGTGTCTAGGATATTTTGTATGAGGTTATGTTGCATTAAGTTAAGAGGAGGTGTTACCGTACAATGATGGTTCCGCTTAAACACTATGAATATATAACTTCGAAAAATATTTTTGATATTTAAAACACTTTTGGAGAAAACAACACGATGTTTTTAGTATTTCCGTGTATTATACATGCGAACCATTATCAAATCGAAATGATGCGAGGTTGAGTACTAGTTTGTATTGTTCAATGAAACAAGATAAAACCAATTAGCTAAACAACCTCCATCAGCTCTTACTTTTTTTGATTGCCATTGGCAAGTTCCGGTTTCGTAGGTTTTTTAAGTAGGGATTCCAAAACGTAAAAATTCATATTAGTAATTGTTCATTCTTATTACTTTCGTGTTTGACATTTAGCGCCTTTGTTGATCTGGGCCATATTGTTCGAAAGCCCTAATCCAGGGTTAATTACCATGACAACCAGTAGGTTTTTTTAAGAGTTAACCTTGTATTAAAGTTAATCGGCTTTCGAACAACCGGCCCCAGCGCACCAGACAAATCAAACAAATTGGTTATGAACTTTAAGATTTTACAACAATACAAACGACGGTGTATTGCAGGATTTCTTGGAGCTAATGCTCCGCTTTTCGTATTATAATTCTGATCGATAAATGTTTTCCAGGGTTCTACGCTTATATCGAAACTTCGAGTCCGCGAATGAACCACGAAAAAGCACGTTTGCTAACTCCATTACTAACGGCCGCCGATGGAAACTGTTTAGAATTCAAGTACAATATGTACGGGATGCATGTAGGAACACTCAACGTCTCGTTGCAAGGGAAAAACGGAGCACAAACTAACATTTGGTCCTTAATTGGCAACAAGGGGACATCGTGGTTAAAAGCTTCAGTGTGCATATCCATTCATAAAGATACTAGAGTATGTATACATACAATGTGCCTGAATAATTCAGTATTTTCTTCATAGTAATCAGTTATGCCTTAGCCCTCCATATATCATATACCAGTTATGCCATATTTCCATGCCACTATAGAGTCATATCAGTTATGTCATGGACTCTCCATATATATCATACACCGGTTATGCCATGTATGTCTCCTATGCCATGAGGTTCTTTCTTAGTAATATCAGCTTATCACTAGATATTTCAAGAAAAATTCGGAAAAAATATAAACATTATTTTGTAATACCAGAAACGAAACATGGTAAAACTCGCATGAAGAAAGAGTGCATTAAGAATATTGGTCAAAAACAAACCGTATAAATAAGAGCACATTAGACCTGATAAAATAAAAGTTGTTCTAGCTTATATGAAAAAATGGCTGTTTCTTAGATTATACAAAATGATCTACTTGGGTCAATACAAAACAGATCAATATTAATGCAAACTATTGCACACAAGAAGTTTCAGGCCAGGTATGGGAATTTCCAGGGTACATTCAGCATTTTTTTAGATTTGGCTTATTTGTATATCTGAATGGTTGTTCACTTCTGTCACCACACTCTAAAATTTCCTCAAACACAACACTTTGACGTGAAATTGTTTAGTTTTACAACTCTGAACTGAAAATCTTTCAGTTCAACTGTTCTAGTTTTCATCCAAATGGAAAATACTTTTGAACTGCTCACTCAAAACATTTTGAATTTGAGTTAATATTTATTCATCACTAGATCTGTTATCCTTTCCCCGTGCAATATTGTTGTCTAAATTAATTCAGTTAGGGTTAGATCCATACATTAATTAACTGAAATATTCTGCTTGCGAATTGATTTCGGTTTTGGTACTCTATGCAGTATTTAGTTTTTAAAACAATTTTAAGAAGATCTAAAAACATTTTAAGGCTGATTTTGCGAAAAACCGTCCGATATAAAAGAACAAAATCATGAACTCTGAGCACCCAGAACGCAAGTCTTTTTCTTTTTCTTTATATGCAGGTTTTTTGCTGGCTATAGTAGAATAATAGTACTTCCTATTGGTTTTTTGTATTTTCGAGGAAGGTAAAAAGTTCAAACCTATTCAGAACTAAAAAGAAAACTTTTTTACCTTTAAAACAGGTTGTTTTTGAAGGCATCGTCGGTACGTGGCATAAGGGTGATATTGCAATAGATGATATTGTAATAGGAAAACGACAAAGTTGTACGCTCCAGCCAGCTGAGGCAAAGCCTGTTTTTCACAAGCCACTACCAAAAGGGAAACCCCTGAGTAAGTGAAGGAGTAACTGGTATAAGGAGTGTTTCTGAATAAGAGGAAGAGTTCTCTTCCTTTGTCCTAGGGAAGCTTTTGTGTAAGTGAGAGAGTAACTAGTCTAAAGAATGTTTCTGGATAAGAAGGGGAGTTCTTATTATTTTCTTTTGTCCCAGGGAAGCTTCTGAGTAAGTAAGAAAGTAACTAGTCGAAGGAGTGATTCTGGATAAAAGGGAGAGTACTTAGTATCTTCCTTGGTACTAGGGAAGCGTTTGAATAATTGAGGTAACTAGTCCAAAAAAAATACTCCTGGATAAAATAGAGATTTCTTAGTGTCTTCCTTTGTCCTAGGGAAACTTATGAGTAAGTGAAGGAGCAAATAGTCTAAAGCATGCTTCTGGATAAGAGGGAGAATTCGTAGTTACTTCTTGTCCTAGGAAAGCTTCTGAGTAAGTGAAGGAGTAACTAGTCTAAAAGATTGCTTCTGGATAAGACGGAGAGTTCTTAGTCTCTTCTTTTGTCTCATGGAAGTTTCTGAGAAAACTTATGAGAGTTCTGAGTCTCTTCCTTTGTCCGAAGGAAGCTTCTGAGTAAACTTGTGAGGGAGTAACTAGTGAAACAAGTGCTTCTGGATAAGAGGGAGAGTTCGTAGTCTCTTCCTTTTTACTAGGGACGCGTTTGAGTAAGTGAAGAGTAACTAGTCCAAAAAATGCCTTAGTCTCCTCCGTTGTCCTAGGAAAGCTTCTGAGTTACTGAGGGAGGAACTAAGCAAAGGAGTGCTTCTGGATAAGAGGGAGAGTTCTTAGTCTCTTCCTTTGTACTAGGGAAGCTTCTGAGTTAGTGAGAGAGTAACTGGTGTAAAGAATGCTAATGGGTAAGAGGGAGAGTTTCTTAGTCTCTTTCTTTGTACGAGGTAAGCGTTTGAGTAAGTGAGAGTAACTATTCCAAAAAATGCTTCTGGATAAGAGGGAGAGTTCTTAGTCTCTTCCTTTGTCCTAGAGAAGCTTCTGATTAACTAGTCCAGAAAATGCTTCTGGGTAACAAGGAGAATTCTTAGTCTCTTCCTTTGTCCCAGGAAAGTTTCTAAGTAAGTGAGAGACTAACTAGTCCAAAAAATGCTCCTTGATAAGAGTAAGAGTTCTTAGTCTCTTCCTTTGTCCTAGGGAAGCTCCTGAGTGAGTGAGTGAGTAACTAGTCCGAAAAATGCTTGTGGATAAGAGGGAGAATTATCAGTCTCTTCCTTTTTACTAGGAAAGCATTTGAGTGAGCGAGAGAGTAACTAGTCAAAGAAGGTAAAGGTAAAGGTACCGTTATTTAACGTCGGTAGTTCCTTCAGCTCTCTAAAGTGCTGTTATCGACGGAAGCCAACGATGCGCCCTTTACCCCCTCCCTCTGTCGGTACCTCGTTTTACGGGCATTCAAAGCTACAGCTACATTGATCTCTCTCTCTCTCTGAGACTCTTAAACGGAGTAGGCCTAGGTCTTTCCGTTGGCGCGCTGTGTCAATTATGGTTCTGGCTTTGGCATTATATTGGTTCAGAAATTGCAGTCTTTGTCCTCGTCTAGCTTTCTTCCCGGGGATTTTCACGTCGAGGCAGAGATCTTCTATGGATTCTTTACCAATGATGTGCCCGAAGAACTTGTTCTGGCCACGTTCTATCCGTTGAAGGAGTCTGTCTATTTTTCTGGATTCGGTTTAGGACTTCGACATTGGTAACCATTTCGACCCAAGAAATCTTGAGCATACATCTGTAAAACCACATTTCTGCAGCTTCGATGTTCTTGCGGGTTTCAGCGTTTAGAGTCCATGATTCCGAGCCGTAGAGAATTACTGGCCAGTCGAATGTTTGAAGGACTCGGATCTTGATAGGCATTGAAAGCTTTCTGTCACAAAGGATAGTCTTCGTTTTCTTGAAGGCCTCCTTGGCTAAGCTAATCCGTCTACGTATCTCATTTTTGCATCGACCGTGGGAGGTAACAACAGAGCCGAGATAGTTGAAGTTGTCTACTTGTTCAATCGTGGTGTCTCCTAACTTCAAAGTGCAGGTCGGGGGTGTTTCAGATTTCGAGATGATCATGTACTTCGGCAGATTGGCAGATAAATTTGCCGATTTCTTCACCGACAAAATTGCTACTCTGCGCAGCTCTCTAGATGAAGCGGCGGCAAACGATTCTGCCGCAGTCTACAATATATCCAGCCATTCAACGAGCTGTATACTGTCTCGATTCGGAACGTGACAGAAGAGCAAGTATCAAGCGCAATCTCTTCCTCCAAAATGAAGTTCTGCCCTCTAGATCCAATTCCTCCGTCTGTTCTGAAAGAGTGCTTGCCTATCCTGCTTCCTGTCATAACAAAGATTATCAACCTCTCCATTGACACTTCTGTAATGCCACACTGTTTTAAGCTTGCTCTGTTAAATCCCTTACTCAAGAAATCAAACCTTGACTTTGAACTGTTTGCCAATTTCAGACCTATTTCAAACCTTATGTTTATATCAAAGCTCACTGAAAAAGTTATAGCACAGCAACTAATAGATTACATTATGAGGAACTAGTTGGGTGAGGTTTTTCAGTCAGCCTACAAACAAATGCATAGTACTGAGACTGCTCTTGTGAGAATGAACAATGACATTCTCGAGGCTTTGGACAACAATCGAGCCGTAATTACTACTCCTAGATCTATCAGCTGCCTTTGATACAGTTGACTACGAAATACTGATCAATCGGTTAGGCAATCGCTTTTGTATTCAAAGTTCAGCCATTTCTTGGTTTAGGTCCTATCTTAGTAACAGATTTCAATTTGCTAACGTTAGGGGAAAGAGGTCCACAAACGGCCCACTATCATGTGGGATACCGCAGGGTTTTGTTCTAGGTCCCATTTTATATTTACTTTATACTTCACCACTGGGGGTTATCGTAAGGGAACACAATATGTTATTTCACTTCTATGCCGACGGTTCTCAATTATACCAATCTTTTGATTCTCGTAGTGTTAGTGACCAACAGACAGCAGTTGCTAGAATCGAGGCCTGTGCTCGTGCCATAGATAACTGGATGACAGCCAATAAGCTTAAACTTAACAGTGATAAATCTGAGCTCCTTATCATTAGCTCGAGGCACCGTCCTCGTCCTCTGATTAATTCCATCTCCATCGGTAGTTGTCGTTTAGAACATTCAGTATCTGCTAGAAATTTAGGCATGGTGTTTGACAATAGTCTGTCCTTAAAAATGCATGTTAGTTCTACATGCAAATCCGACAATATCTTTCTACTGATTCTACAGCAGCTCTAGTTCATGCTTTTGTAACCTGTCGCTTAGATAATGTAAATTCTCTTCTATACAGCCTACCTAAGTACCTTACCCAGAAACTACAGTCTGTCCAAAATTGTGCAGCTCGACTTATCGGAGTTCTCTCTTTGCCCGCGCCACGCCTTTACTTAGAGAGCTTCATTGGCTCCCTATAGAACAACGAATTGCTTTTAAGATTTTGCTCCTAGTTTACAAGTCTTTAAATAATTTAGCTCCTGTTTACACTAGTGGTTTACTCAGCCGCTATTGCCCTAGTCGCAACTTAAGATCTTCGACTAAATCACTCCTTACTGTACCCAAGTCAAAGCTTAAAAGCTATGGCGATAGGTCATTTTCTGTTGTAGTTCCAAAACTATGGAGCCGTTTGCCAATTACTATCAGAGAAAGTAGCTCAGTTGAGGTTTTCAAAAGTAGCTTAAAAAATTACCTTTTTAAAAAAGCATATATGTTTTTTTTCTGCTATAAGGCCCCATAAAAAAATTGTTAGTTTATCATCTTTTCCAGCTGAAAAATGTCATGCGGGCGGGCGGGCGGATTTTATTTTTATTTTTTTATTTTATTTTATTTTTTGTTCTTGTCCTGCTGTAGCATTTTAAAACGATAAAAAAGTCAATCAATTCAACAGTGCTTTGACTTTTGACAGTTTGAGAAGAAAGACAACAACCTATAAGTGTTGCAAACGGCAGTTTTGGCACTTTGTGTCCATAGTGGAATCTACGATTCGGTCCAACTATTTTAATGACGAACTAATCAAAACAATTCCGATACCCGAATTTACATGATATAAACAATAATTGAACTATTATACTAACAGCAACACGCGATACTTTTAGTCACTCCAAGCAAAGTAGCATCAGGATCTCAGTCTGATCTTACATTGTGCACATCAAAGCTAAACTTGACTGTCTTTCATACAAACAATATCTACTGGGCCTAGAGTCATCGAAAAAGCTTATAAATAAAAAAAAATCTGATGCGGCCGGAAATTCAGGCGCGCGCGGGGATGATAAACTAATATATATTTTTATGGGGCCTTAGTTTAGTTTTAGGATTTAAAATAATGTCTTAGTATAGTAATTATAATCTGCTTTTAGTTTAGTTTTTGGATTTAAATATTCTTTCCGGCTTAGTATATATTATAAAGCGCTATAGTGCAATTATTGGATATAGCGCTTTAAGAATCTTGTCATTATTATTATAATTACTATTCACTTGACCTTTGTATTTCGCAGCTATCATAACGCTTCAATGGATTTAATTTTTACTATCATATTCACTTACAGGTTATATTTAACTATTTTCCAATATTTATACATGCATGCATGTAACAAATCGACAATTGTTCGTCTCCAATAAACTGGTACGCGTCTACTTCTCCACCCCTTGTTTTACAATAAAACATATATATACAGTTTGAAGTAGTGAACGCTTTAGCGCCGAACAGTCCATTCCACATGGTTGCTCAGAAAGGTGACCAAGCTTTCATTTAGAAGTTTGGTTACCTTTCAGGAATTGTAATATGGGCTATTGGTATATCAACAGTCTCTGCTCTTTGCCCTGGCAGGTTATTCAAGTCATTTCGTAATCGTGGATAATGAATGTCAGATAAACTACTGCATTAAGACTGGAGCGCTGCTAAAGAAACTTCGATCAACCTTCAAGCGGCCACCATTTACTTCTCGCCCTGCTGTCAATCCTGAATCCACGGAGGCACTGGCAGTGGTGGGTGTGAACGGGAAAATATGGTACAAGAACACTTCAACTAACACTTGGGTGCTTGATCAGTATGCTGAGCAGGAGGCTTTGTTTCAGGTAGATTATCTACTGTGACAGGGACTGGATTCTAATTCACCTTGTCGTCTGAGGTTCAAAACAAAATGGTTGCTAGAAAATTTAGATAAAAGATCGTATGTATATGGAGATGTTCCTGACGAACGTGCAACTTAAAAACTTAAAGATAAGCAAAGTAGCCCTGCAATTGAGAGAAATTTTGCCGGTGACTGTGGCACCGGTGAGAGCTATCAGTAGATCCTTTTCGGACCCCTTTTCGTACTCAAGGTACCGCTGTAAAAATAGACCGTCGGCGCAGAGGAACGACCTTAAACCTGGTTCACACTTGTGATAAAGCACAAGCACAAGAAAATTCAAGTGCGAACATGTGTAAAATAAACACAAGCACAAGGAAAAAACATTTTTCTTTCTTTTGTCCTTACGCTTATGCAGTTTGTTTTACCGGTGTAAACATCCGTGAAATAACCATAAGCATAATCATATCGTCACCAGTCCCCTTTGCGCATCCGTATTTTTCATTTTCTTGTGCTATTTCACGTGTGTGAACATCGATTCCTTACGATTGTGCTTATCTCACAAGAGTGGACCAGGCTTTCGAGATAGTACTTAGAACCCGCGTTTTTTTTTCTCGGCAATTACCACGTGAACATGCGCAGCGTATAACCGTGCAATAATTTACCTGATTGAAGTGTTTACATGGTACCGATAATCTTCTTGATGGCACCGGACAAACCTCAATTTTGTAGCACTAAAATTTGCACGGCTAGCCAGCCGAATATTTGCACAGTTCGGCTGGTTCTGTGTAAACCATAGTTAATGTATACGGACTGGTAAGGAAAGCCGAAGTCCCAGCGGATTTGGTCCCCCGCGGAAAGGATCCCCCCGAACCAAATCTGCTAGCGGATTTTGTCCCCCCAGTAACATTATTCGAGGAACGAAAATATATCTTTTTGCAATGTTACTTTATCTTGCCACACGCATCTGCAAGTGACCGTGTCAATATCTACTTCGAAAAATGGTTTAAACATTAAGGACACGAAGAGCATTTTAGTCGTACTTCAATAATTTGCCGCACGCCGTGTAAGCAGTATACACACTTTTTTTAATAAGAAATCTTACTTTTTCTATAGCGTTTTGATATATATATATATAATTCTTGAATAATTCTCAAATAACAGTTTCAAACTAAATCATCATTTTGTCGAAGTAGTGAAATTAGAAGTGCGTTTGACAAGATAAAGAAACATTGCAGACGGAAGAACGAATTTTTTAAACTGGATTCTTATTTAGCTTTCAGTTAAAATATCGAAGACGCTGATGTAAAATTAAGCATTTTTTTATCTTGCCACACGCGTCTACAAGCGTCCTTATCCACACTTGAAAAGATTTATTTCGAAATGACGCAAACTTTGCACTTCACTCGTGCTCTAAAATTTTACCGCATGTGTAAGTAGCATACATGAACCACAATAAATTTCAGTTACAACAGACCGAAATCGAATTCAAATTTTTATTCACCTTTATCGAATATCATACTAACAGGTTAATAAAAATGCATATCATAACCATGTGCGAAATTTTTTTGAAAAGTGTAACAATGGGTTTACAGGCGCACACTCATGATGTGATTTCAATCTTACCGCGAACCAATCGTATAAGGCCGTTTTATCCCAGTGAACTTAAGTGAATCAAACTTTCTTAAGAGACTGACTAAACAACTGCCACCGCGGTCCGCAGTCGAATAATTTAATTTTTTTAATAGACTGACTAAAACACTGTCTCCGCGGTCCTCAGTCGAATAGTTTGATTTTTTAAGAGACTTACTAAAACACTGTATTCCATATCACCATATTTTTTTTTATTCGCTTTCTTTTGATTCGAAACAGAGTCTATTATGGGACTGCTTATTATCAGTTTGTCATCCGAATATACTTACTTTGATAAAACAAGTGTTTTTGTGGGGGAACCAAATCCGCGAGAATCTCCTTAAGGGGGACCAAATTCGCTAGCGGATTTGGTCCAAATCCGCGGGGGGACCAAATCGGCTGTTACACTGGCAAACCTCAAAAGGGAAATACAAAGAGTGTAGAAAGATGCTTTGTTACAGGTTGATCGAACTGTGACTGTGCACATTCTTTGTTTCAGGTGTTAGTGAGAATGTTTTGACGGGCTTTTTGTTGACTTGCATTTCAAAACCATTTGTATTTTCTGCACAAAACATCAATACCAAAAACAAAAGAAAATGGCGAACAAAGACACGCAACAACCAGTCTGTATAAATTAACTATGGTGTAAACGAAACTTCTAAACATGCAAACTTTCGCGCGGTTAAAATTGA
This sequence comes from Hydrozoanthus sils, assembly GCA_027575215.2. Classification (NCBI taxonomy): domain Eukaryota; kingdom Metazoa; phylum Cnidaria; class Anthozoa; order Zoantharia; family Hydrozoanthidae; genus Hydrozoanthus; species Hydrozoanthus sils. The sequence goes on along the minus strand of JAOBRD020335992.1, from coordinate 929 downwards.
ACCAGTACCATGTATTCGTAGCCTAAGGTTACATTTCCACGGTACTGGTTAAAACTTTAATCGGTCCAAAACGTACACAGTACATACTGCTTACACGGAACCGTCTCTTTTTTTGCCCGAAAATATTTTTGGTTTACGCGAGACTGATTAGTTGAGATAGTACTCGGAGTTTGCCGTTATTTGTCAGCCAATTACCACGGGAACATGCGCAGATCAATCCTAAAACCTCAGACTATGCAATAATTTACCCGGTTAAAGTGTTTACACGGTACCAATAATCTTCTTTACGGCACCGGACAAAAAATTGGCCTTGATTTTGTAGGAAGAAAATTTACATGGCTAGAGGGTCAAATATTTGTACAGTTTGGCTGGCTCCGTACGCATGTAAACGAAACGCCTAAACGTGCAAATTTTAGAATGGTTAAAAATTTAATCGGTTCTCGGTTTTCTGACCTGTCTGTTCTTTTCTAGGGTCTACCAAGAAGTTTTAGCTCAGATCTTATTCGTTTGCACCTTAATTTAAAATGAAGTCTTAACTCTATTTTCACACAGGTTGCGGATGTTGACGAGGGAGAGAGAAGTCTTTCTCATGAAGCGACAGCAGCAATTAGTGTTTGTGTGACTGCTGTGTTGGGAATTGTGATTGTTGGAGTTGTGATTGCTGTCAGACGAAGGAAGCAGCGCCTCATGAATTACAAAAATTGCCACGGGGCGTCTGTGTGCTATGCTGGTCCCGCTTGTGAGGAGGGAAGTGCACAACGAATAACGATAAAGACTGGAAAGCCTTAACTGAAAAATAGTTATTCTGTCATTAAATGGAAAGTCTCGGAATATTTAACCAATAAAATAGTGTCATCCCCAAGTTGTGAGTTATTTCGTAGTGCAGGGCCGTAGCAGGAGGAGGGGCAGGGTGGCCGGCCCCTCCCCCC
>JAOBRD020335882.1:0-21014 GCA_027575215.2 Hydrozoanthus sils | reverse complement strand
AATCACGTGGCTTCAAAAACAGACCAAACCACGCCGGCGTGCATATTAAATGTGACAACAAAAAAAAGAACAACACCTCGTGGCCTACCGGCCCGAGTAACAACGCATCCTTGTACATTATTTGTATTTCACTTTTGAGGTTGGCCGGCTTTCCTAAACAGTCCGTACAGATCAACTGTGAAGTAGGTTACAAATTGTTGGGTGCTGACGTAATCTGTTAAGATGTTGGCCTATGGCTGCCTAAACCCTCTCAACCAAGACTAATGAACATTTTATCATTTTTCTCTTGTAAAAAGAAACTTAGAGGTCCACTTCCTGGAAAGAATTTGATCAACCTTTCGTTGTCCTTATTCTTGGCTCACTTCCTCTTCCTCTTGGGATCTGGGGCCACAGACAAGCCGACCTTCTGTCGAGTTACGGCCGTCACTCTTCACTGGCTGTTCCTGGTGTCCTTCAGTTGCATGGGAATCATTGCGCATGACACTCGGGCTACTTTCTCCAGGTAAGTCTTGCATCACATGAACGTCTGATCCCCGGAGCCACTGAATCTGGGCAAGACAAGTTGGTAGAGGGTATGGGAATCAAAATCTATGGAAAGTTTAGTATCGCTCAACCTTTTTTGACATTCTTGACAAAATATTTTGTTTCTAATTGATCATTTGTTTACAATATGCATACATATTAACAAAAAGGGTTTAAATCTGATCTTTTAAAAACTTTGAGATGGATTTATAAAACGCTATAGGAATCTTCAAACTTAAAAACTTTTATAATACTTGGAATAAAACTCTGGTCTTCTCAGAATAGTGCATGGGTGAATACTTTCTTAAAATATTGTTTTTGAAGAGCTAAAAGTTGTGTATGCTCCTTTTATCTAATTTCCACATATTTCGGAAGGATGTCGTGGTCTGTTGTTTTTGCGAAAACATGTGGTAATTAAAGAAAGGAGCATATGAAATTTAAGAGAAAGAAGATTTTAATAGAATCTTGGCATTCCGAGACTTACAGAAATTAAATCGCGGATCTACAGAGCTTTTGCCAAGCAAATGGCTTAACGTTTGCGTTACAGAAACATTAAAGCAAATTTTACTCTGACGAAGGTCATAAAATTTTAAATAACTTCTATTACAATTTAGCGTTTGATAACTCTGTAACTTTACTTTTTCCCCTCCTGGTTGTATTTCTTTTAGCAAAATGTCGAACACTCAATATGGGTCAATCGGCCAAAGTCACACGAAACGCTTTCTTTTGAACACTACTGTGGCCTGGGGCCTACCTCTGGTACTTGTGACAGTGTGTGCCCTGTTGGACTGGTTTAAAGTATACGATATCGGATATGGGGGTGAGCACGCTTGCTGGATCGCGGGTGACGGCACCGAGTCCCAGCGTACTGCTCAACTTTATACCTTCGCAGCACCAGTTGGCTGCATACTTGTATACAACGTGTTTGCCTTCTCGCAGACCATCTGGGCCATCACCGTTGCCAGGCAACATGCTCAACGTCTCAACAAAGCAGGGCACAATGATCCTAATATGGTCAAGATCTACATAAGGCTGTTGTCACTCATGGGGTTCAGTTGGTTTTTTGGGTTTAGCGCAGCCTACATTCACGAGGCACTTATGTATCCATTCGTCTTCTTCTCTACACTTCAGGTATGAGGAATGTAAAAGGTATACAAACCCTCTGAATATAGGTTCCCCCGCACATAATTTCTTTGGTTTTAACTTTTTGATTACAATTGCCCCGCTTTTGAGCCTTCTTCCCTCCCCTTTTGGTTATCTCTATACCCCTTGTCTCAAGTCACGCTGGTAAGGAATTACTCCAGCTTTAAGACTCCAGTTAAAAGACCCCTGATTGTATGCTTCGGTTAAAGTTTCCCTGTAGTTGTTTATCTAGTTTCAGAGTCGTCAGTTACTAAACCAATTAAAGTAGAAGTATCACAATGGCATTTTTTTCTTCTTAAAGCTTGCTTTTAAAAAAGTTTGAAAATTGATCTAACAAAGATTAACTTCACTGTAAGCTTATTAAGAAACTGTTTTTACCCTGTTGATTTCTTTTCCCAAAAGAATATTTTTACTTACTTAAAATCGAACCACCATAAATCCCTTACAATCATTCTTGAGAATACATAGGGCTTACAGCTGCAGTGTTATAGTATTTGGTCCGAACTTTTCTTCTGTTATGGTTCCTCAGTTAAATGGGATTGTTTCTAACCAGTGTTTTCTCAAACATCCTTCCACCAGGGCCTTTATCTCATGCTTGCCTTTGTGTGTAAGGCGCGTGTGTGGCGAATGTGCAAAGACAAGTTAGGTAGCAATCCTCAGAAGGCGCCAAGTTCAACCACTTACACTACAAGCACCAGAACAGAGAGCGGACGAATAAAGCCCACCAAACTGGTGGAGGAATCCGTTGCAGATACCATCTTGTAAAGAGTAAAGAGCAAAGAATCGAAAACATGAACATCATTTTTGGGAAACAAAAACATTTCATATAACATCATAAACCATATCCAAGAAAAGTTGCTGGTTTTTAAATTTGTTTAATTCTAATAAATGTAAATAATCAAAACTAAGGGCTATTGTCTCAAGACCTTTCAGTAAGGATCTGATGAACACAACACTATAAATTCAGTTGGTCTGAAAGCATGCATTGATGAAAAATAATGGATTATTATAGGATACTGTACGTGATTCTTGCAATTCTATATTCGCTGATTTGCTTCTCTAGAACAACAAATTAAAATATCTGACTATAAAATGCGTTGCAAAGTATGTATCCGACTGTTTAAAAACAGGAACTAACTTTTTTGCCGTTTGCTAAATTGATTTGTGCAAAGTTTTGTTTAAAATGACTACACTACAAATTCTAAGCAAACGGCATCTCATGTTTGTAATTAATAGGCGAACGTTTTGTAAAATCTAATAACCATGCCATGATATCATGCATTGCATCATAATTCTTGATCTACAGTGCTAATCATGTAAATTCGCAAACAACTTTCCTCTCTAACAAACAATGTCTAATACGCGTAAAACTGCTGGAACGTTTTACAAATTTGGTACTTATGGCTGTTGTAGATTACTGAGTTAAACTCTTAGGAACGTCGAATGGGCGGATAAAGGCACAAAATTGCAGTTTACTGCTGTCTTTTTAAGTTAATTTTCTGTACTTCTAAGTTTAGTGCATATTTTGCAGCATAATCATATTGTTATATGATTGTAACTGCTTCTTCTTGCCAGCTTGTGTTTTAAAAAGGGAAGAACTGGTTTTCCTGACCAGTTTTTGGCCGTTTTAAATTTAAGAAATTGCACTATAAACTATTAAAACAAACACACATTCTTTGATAGCTAAAAAACACCTTTAACACGCTTATCTCTTACGATATAGCTATTTTGATCGAGAAAATGAATAGCTAAGGGAATTAAAGCCTACATCTATGGCAACAGTTTCAGCTTTCTTTTTCGGTAAAATTTCCGTTTATTCCCAAGTTGCACTCAGCTCAACCGCGCTCCTCCACACGGTCATCGCATGTTTTACGTGAATAAACTCGGGGAATTCTTGAAGTCCATGAATTTCTTCAGCTCCTTTATCATCAATATGCAATTGCACGTACTCTGCAAATCTAAAGAGTTTACGTTATTAGTCCTCTCGGCCCCGGCCAGTTCATTCACCGTCTAACTTCTTACATAACCCGACATAACATGTCGTTTTGTAATGAGAAAATGGGACTTGATCAAATAAGAGAAAATATTGAAGATGAAAAGTAAATTTTGCCTAAACTTGTTGCATGAAAAGTATGAACCCTATAGTTGGGAAAATTTACTAACACGACATTGTCGTATTTCGGCCGGGCCGGTTTGGAAGGGTTCAAAGTGAAATTTTCTCAAACTGATTGCATGACAATATAAATACTAGTAGGGAGAACAACAAATAATTCGCTGGACATTGAAAAAAATTTGTACCTAAAACGTACCTAAGCAAAAATACATGTGACTATTTGTTTTTTGCAAAACTGCAACAATTGTCGTAAGCTCACAGAGCAATAGTATCAGTTAGCTGATCCACTTAATAAAATGGTAATAATATCTATAAATGGATAATGTAAACAATGATAACAATTACTGACATTAAAATCTGAAAACGGTGATAAAATTTTAAAAAATCTACTAGTTTGCTTACTAAACGCAATACAACATCGATAAAACCATTGGTGGATAAACCTGGCATTCGATTGGCCCTGTTCAACCCGCAGTAAAAAACCTTGACGTGTGCAAGACTAATTGAAGTTTCGTATTGTGTCTGTGGTAACATAATTTGTTCATAGCTAGTTTCTGATCAACCCTAAAAAGTTGATAGTTTTTATCTTTGCCGTAGGAAGTTTTTGATAAGCCCTTGGTCTGAGTTTTGTTGGTTTTCTATTTTGCAAAACAATTATTTATAATATGTAAATATCAACGAATGACATATTTGCATAGTTACGTAAGATATTCTTTTAAGGTACTGTATATCAGAAACTGTACAAACGCTTCAAGATCCCCGTTGTAGGGTATTTTCATTTGACAGCACTGAACACAGACATAACAACCATTAGTAGAATATCACGAATGTAACCTGATTGGCTGACCTACTCACTGTCTATTTATCATTTAGTAGAAATCTCTCGAGAATAAAGTGATTAAACTACAATAATTCTTGATAAATAGAGCTTTAACTTCTTCAAACAATGAACATTGATAATAAAGAGGTTTCGAGTGCAGGACTGTTTGGCAGTTTGTCCAGTGAAACAAGTTAAACTGGTGGTTCAAAATTTTTTCTCACCCTTCTCGTTTTATCCTCAAGTAGTCTTCAGAAACGAGAAGTGTTTGGATCTCACAGGCACTATCTATCACTTGGTAGATAGCTTGTACCGAAGCCAATCGGAATACAGCATTTGCGATAGACATAGTGACTAGATTTCTACTGACGAGCAATAGACAACGAGTAGCGATACTAGTGTTTTTGAACAAAAAAAAATAATGGCGGATTTTCTTAACACTCGGTTATTTTTCTTGGCTTCCATATTTGACATTTGTTAGAGGAAAGGTGTATACTTACTCCATATCGTCAACATTGCTTTGCTCGTGTTTGAGCTTCAGTTCAAAAATTTCCAGCAGCTCCGGAAGAAAGACATCCATATTGATCTTCCTTAAAGCCTGGACCAGTTGGGCACGTTCTTTATCACTTGGTTTTGTTTTGAATACTTCAGGCATGGGCTCAAAAGGTTCCTGTGTAAATCAACAGTAACTCGATGCTGAGTCGAGCTTACGTACAAAGTACAAACTTGGTTAAAATAGTTGTAACAAAAGTACATTATATAAAAACAGGTAGTCATGGGCTACATGTAGCTACAGCAATAAAACAAGCCGGAGGTTTTGGATCAAGTCTGTCAATCCAGTTGTACAACACAAATGCACACAGAAAGGAATAATAACAGTATTGCCTCAGTCAAGGGTAAAAAAAAATATTTCTATTTAAGCTTTCCTTTTAGCCGTCTTATAGCGTTAACTGCAGTCGACGCGAAGTCTTCTTGGTTGAAATAGAACCACACATGATTGACTTACGCAATAAAAACTCCGTTCCAGGTTCCCTTCCAACTGTCCGTGCTTATTAGTTACGTACACTCTCCTTGCTCGTGGTCATCCTCTAACAAACACGATGGCAAAGTAGCTACCGCTGATATCAGCTGTAGCTACAAAAACTGTTCTTTATCTATGGACGCTACAGGTGATTGATTTTGTCAGTGCTGCGTTTGAATACGCGTTTCTTAGATAGGCAATGAAAGTTTCCTACCATAATTTAGTTCAAAGTAAAAAACTTGCTTGCAAATGTGCAACTTCTTTCACTGTTTGTAGTCCTCACTTCCTACTTTTCCTTGGACAAACACACAATCTCGTTTGAACGGCCTAAGCGTGAGTGTGATCTAATGATCTGACTTTGCTTTGAAAGTTATAAACGAAAAAAAATTACAGGAGATAACGGGATGTGCCTGATTCAATTACCTGTTGGTTTGTAGTTAGCATTTTTGCTCTTTGCAATGCCATCAAACGCCAAAGACAAAAGATGTGCTTTAACTGACAGTGCTGTTCAGCCTGGAAAAAGATTGTACAATGTTAATAATTAACTGGTTTGGCAAGAACAACAAAAGATACACGCTACACTAAAACTATTTTTTTGGAACCAAACGGTAGATGTTCATCAGATGGAAAAATCCGGCTTGTTTATCTTATTAGAAGTTAAGTCTATGTTCTAGTACTCTCTCTAGCCCACTCCTCCCAATAAGATCCCAGCAGCACGCACGAACAAGCACACGTGGTCATTCACCCAACGAACAATAAGAGAGTGGAGTAGACTGCCCGATTCAGTGGTCCAGTCACAGACACTGCCAACTTTTAAGCAGAAATTTCGACTCTAACAATATTATACATAAAATTATGTCTTATTATAAAGTATTATTCACAAACATCTAATTTTATTACAATATTAATTAAAAACACTGTACCGCACAAGCACCTAACTTGATAAACTTCTAAAACCTTGCACGCAGAGGGAGATGAGTAAAATGGAAGAAGATGAAAAAAGAGACTTTTCGATAACTTTTTATTAGCTTATTACAACTGTTATAAAAAGTTAAGTGCTGAGGGATACACGTGCTTAACCTTTTGGCTACGAAGACCACGTTCCGTGGGTAACAAAAGGGTCTCGCTCAGGTAAGTGCCAATCTTCATTTCCGGGTCCCCACCAGCGGTGGCTAGGAAGCCAATAGCAATGTCCAACGACAGTAGAACCGTGCGTACATCGTTTAGAGACGTAATCTCTTTTACAACCTGTTTCTGGATCCTGTTCGTGATGGGTTCCTTTAAAAATAGAAAAACATCGACACTCTTTAATAACCTATATGTTAACACTTAATCTTTTATTCTCGTACCTATTGGGTTAATTCATTGGCCCAGCGGCGCTTTTTTCGGTTTCTTAATGTCAAGTAGAAGACAGTCTTCGACTTCCCGTGAACAGAACACTAATCCATCGCAAGTTAGCAACTGGCAGAAGCTGATACTAATTTATACAACTGTGCCAAGTGGAACAAGTCGGGAAGAAGTATAGTATGCACCGAGTTAGCCCCCTTTTTGCGGTGCCAATGTATTACCTGCATAAATAATCTTATTTGTTTTACAAACTCATGAATAAAATGCGGAGCCAGTGGGAGCACGCATAAGGTATCTCATTTGTGTTACAAACTCATGAATAAAATGTGGAGCCAGTGGGAGCACCCTTAAGTTATCTCCTTTGTGTTTTAGGTCATGACATCATGTATCTATACTGGTATCTCGAATGGGACGCTGTAAAGCTAGCATTTAACCAAGCTTCTTGTTCGCTCATGGACTTAATCTGAACTAGACGCCGTTTAGGCGTGAACTCGGGCTTCCTATGGCCGTATGGGTTCAACTAGGCATTGAAACTGGGAGTACAGTACTTTCTGCTGGAGTGAAAGAAATAATTGGTGAACACAGATTAACAAAGACATTTAGTTTGTTGAAGCTTGTCAGTTTTGGCTCAAGGTTGCGCAAATGTTGCGAGAATTTTATAATTTTATTCAGATCTATAATCTATTATGCTACGTAGCGCAAATCGAATTAGCCGGCACTTAGTCTACGCTTTTTACTATTTATTTATGAGCTTTACGTCATTTCTAATTTCTTAGCAGAAGCTCTGGGCCCAAATTGAACTCTATCTTTTTCAGAAACTGTTGAGCAATAATAACATAGTTTACATTAATTAGCACATCGCAATTCGCAACATTTTTGCGAACCGATATTTGGAACTTGCGAGTCGAAAACTATACTTTTGCGAATTGAAGGTTTTTGATGTATTTGTTTCAAATTTTGTGAAAACGAAGAAGTATAGCCGAAGTATATAAGAAATTCAGGATGAGGTTAAGTTATACGCGCGCACAATGGCTTTCCTTGACCTTTGAATGAAAGTTGTAAACAACTCCATGTAAGGATCGACTACCGCTGACTTGATCTCTCGACAGTTTTTTTTTACTAGATCGCACTATCGTCTTATGCCGATTTTCAAACAGTTTTCTTAAAATTACGTAAGTTTTCCCAATTAAGTGTCTACAGCGATGCGAACACATGTTGACAGATTCGAAATGTGTCAAGCAGACATGAAGACGCTTCCTTGTTTTTCTGCGAGGATTTCTGCTGTTTCACGCTTACGTTGCCTCGATTCAAGACACCTATACTAGCTACACGATTGTACTTGTAAAGAAGAAACATATCACCACATGATCTGAATTCTGTCAATTTTGTTCAGCGAAGTAACACGTTCTTCGTTTCTAATACATCACACAAGAATACTAAATGAGGCAATACGACGGCTATAAAAACAGCACTAAACAATTGTGGTAGATAATTGCTCATGGCTCCCTTCTTGTTGTTCTTGATTTTCAATTAGTGACTGACAGTATTTCAGGTTTCTTGCATTCATCTGTATCAAAGCTTTCCGCGTAAATGTTCTTAGTCAAGTTAATTGTAAGGTTAGTTTTGTCAACTCTATTTCTGCTCTGTTCACATTTAATACCCATATATTTACTTTATGCCTCTATAAAAATCTCAACGAATGATGAATTATTGCGATTTTAAAAAACCAAAACATGTGTGCAGATTACACTAAAAGCAGAAAACTCGAGATGCGCAGGTACGCCGGAACTGACTTTTTAAAAAGTTGTGAGTTTTGTGAATAAACTGCAGTTTAATACTCGGGCTCTTCCACAGGAAGCCCGAGTAAAAAGATTGGAAAAGCAAACTATTGCAATATACCGACATTTGATGAATAAACTGTATAAGAACAGAGAAAAGACTTAACATCAGCAATTGGATTTCAAACATATTTTATTCCTCTTTTTAAATTTTTGATAAAATCATTCAGGGTTTGACTCGCTTTCAATCTCGAGCTCACTACTGATTCCACCACCACCATCACCAACACAGCTACAACAAACACTTACACCAACGCCATCATCAGCACCACTGCCACCACTGCCACCACCTCAAACACCACCACCACCGCCACCAACAACACCGCCGCCACAACCAACACTACCGCCTTCATCAGCACCACCACCACAAACACCGCCAACTATGTTTGACTATGTGTTAGACTATGTTAGACTATGTATTAGACTATGTGTTATACTATGTTTCAATATGTGTTAGACGATGTTTGACTATGTGTTAGACTATGTGTTGGACAATGTTAGTCGATGTTAGACTATGTTATAAGATAGAACGTATATAGGCTATGTTATAAGACAGAGCATATATAGGCTCTATTCTTTAACATTGTCTTACACATAGTCTAACACACACAAAGATAATCTAATATAGATAGTCTAACAAGTAGTCTAACACATGTCTTACATAGACTAACATAACCTAACATATAATCTACAATATAATCTAACTTAGCATAAATCAAGTCACTATCTACACGAATACTGCAATCTGATTGGTTCCCTATTCGCTATCTATCAGGCGATAGATAGTGTCTGTGAAATCCAACATGACGACAACATGTGCACTTCTGGATTTTCAGTCCTTTCTGCAGACGCATTGAAGCTTCTAATTGACAAAACAGTTCAAGACAAAACAAAGGCAGCAATGAAATGTGGTATAAAACTTTCGAAGCTAAGAAAAAAAAACAATATGTTTGGCTCGAAGCATCAATTTAACACATTTCACTCGAAAGACTGCCGAGCATATCTGCACATGCGAAAGCTGTTTGGAGAAAAATCAACTTTATGAATTTATTACGATTTATTGTTGTTCCGTAGTTTATTCTCCAGAGATTTTCAACTAAGACAATTAGAATACTCGCTCTTAGTTTCTATCGGCTGAATATATTTGAAGAATCAACTTACGACATATCACTCCGACAGGCTTCCGAGCGGATCTGCATTCGAAAGCTGACTGTTTACACCAAAATTGTTTTAAGAAATAAAATTTGTTTATTACTATTCTCTGGAGATTTCAACTAAAACCATTAGAATACTCGCTCTTAATTTCTATCGGCTGGACATGTTTGAAGCAACAGTTTAAAAACACAAATTACTCGACAGATTACCGCAGCCGCGCAAGCACATCTACACGCGAAAACTGCTTGTATCAACAATAACTGTTTAAAGGAATTAAAGCTTTTTTATTACAAATTATTGTAGTTCTGTTGTTTATTCTCAAAGGGATTTATGCTAAAACAATTAGAATGCTCGCTCTTAATTTCTATCAGCTATTGATAGAACGACTCGGGCTTCGCGCTCATCATTCTATCAGCCGATAGAAATTGCAAACTCGTATTCTAATTGTTAAATAGACTAACATAGTCTAACATGGTCGGCCGTGTTAGTGGCGGCGGTGGTGGTGGTATATTGCAGTAGTTTGCCTTCCCAATCTATTTCATGTTAAATCTATAAGCGAACAAGATGACTGGTTAACTTTCTTTCTAGCGTTCTTATTAGATATTAAAAAGTTTACTGAACTGTTGCAGCCTCATTAAATATACGAGATTGGGGAATTAGTTATCTATTGTTTCGTCACAACTCCGTCTTTATTTCTTGCTGGATTTGCATAAGCTCTAAGGCTCTCTATACTTTTCTTAAAAACTGTTCTTAATGTCTGTAGTTTTGGAACTGGGAAGTGACAACATTGCTAGTTTCACAGCGTTTTATTTATCCGAGATGAAATATAGACACGATGCCATTATTTAAAACAATACTTTCATGAATAAACCAATCACGACGAACAAAAACCGTTGCTGTTTTGCATAATTAATGCATTAGGCGCTATTTTAAAAAAATAACCGTTGGGATCATTTTCTTAACATAAGAAATTTATAATTTATCCAGGCACCGCATTTTATTCATGAGTTTGAAACACAAAGGAGATAATTTATTCGTGCTCCGCATTCATGAGTTTATTTTGCACTTTTGCACTGCATTGGCACCGCAAAAGGGGGGCTAATTCGGTGCATACTATACTACTTCCGGTAAACTGTCTTGCTTTAAGAATACTGGACGGTGGTCTGGCCAAAGACCAAGCTCGCGGTATTTGGATTACAAGTGAAACACGCTCGACACTTGGCCTGCGCTCCACTGGACCTAGCTAATAGCTTTCGAAATGCAACCAACCCCAGTATTTTAGTATTAAAACAACGTCAAGAACATTTCCACGCCGCCAAATTTTAACATTTTTAATGCATTTTTGTTTATTAACGATTGGGTTTAAGGTGTGTTTTCTTAAGTTGAAGCTGGATACTTCTCTATACATGTACAGACCCAGTGCTAGTCGCTAACTATTGTATTTTTGATGTGACTAGAACAAAATGAGTAATTTAAATGGAATATTAATACAGCACATAATAAAAAAAATCACAAAAGGGTGAAAGTTAAAGATATGAAATTAAGAAAGCAAACTTGAAACAAATTTCTTAAAATTGCTAATAGCGGTACTCGAAGTTTCTGCAATATCCTAAATAAAAAGACCAACTTACTTGAGGGATTCTTTTCTTTAAGGAATTAAATAAGGAATCGTATCTTGAGTCATTGCTAAAAGCAAACGATTCGTCCTGTAACGAAAATGGGGAGAGTATTAAAAGTTAGCTAAATTGTAACTGCATGTATGGTTTGATTGTTATAAAAAAATCTCTATACTCTTACCTTATAGTCAACAAACGGTCTTCCAGCAAAAAGTCGGTCGACAATTTGTCTCTCAAGTCCCATCCAGTTGTAGGAAATCATGGTTCCCTTCCCAACCTCAAGAGAATATTCGCAGTTCGACAGTATCAGTGGCATCAAGTCCTTCTCAACAGCATAAGCAACCAGCTGAGAAAATGCGACTTCTCCTAGTGCAACATGTTCCACTTGGCTAAAAAGATATAATACTTTAGAATAAATTGATGATACGTGCATCTTTTACAGCAAGAAACTTAACTATATGTTTTTTTATATTATCGTTCGAAACCCAGATGCTTGTTAATTTACTTTAAAAATAATTGATAACTCGAATTTTTTCATTAATGTAGCCTGTCCACTAAATCTTTGTCCTGCTTTCTCGTTGCAGCTGCAGGGTTTTGGTTGAGGGTATCAGTCTCTGGGGACAAGTAGTCATCGGTTCTTGGTCCCAATACCCCTTAAAACATATGTCAATCTCTTTCAGTGCACCAATGCCTTTGTCGGAAACGAACGCTAACTAGCACAGGCGACCCAAGCTCAAGATGCGAGTTTTTTATACATATGGCGATGAATATAAAGGATTTGTATGGGATTTTCTACAAGACATCCATGGAGGCAGTTTAAAGCAAAAGTTCTCAATAAAAATGATTTAACGTACTACTTACTTGTGTTGTTTGCTCTTGATGTAGTAAATGTGCCGTTTAATATCGAATTTGGTGGTTTTTTTTAAATCCCGGTTTTCCATTCATAAAGGGAAGGAAAGGCCAAACACTTCAGTCGGGGCAGCCTTCCCTTTATGAATAGAAAACCGGGATTTTGAAAAAAACACCAAATTCGATGTTAAACAGCACATTTGGTGTTTTTTTTAAAATCCCGGTTTTCCATTCATAAAGGGAAGGAAAGTCCAAACACTTCAGTCGGGGCAGTCTTCCCTTTATGAATGGAAAACCGAGATTTAAAAAAATCACCAAATTCGATATTAAACGGCACATTGACTACACCAAGAGCAAACAACACAAGTAAGTAGCAAGTTAAATCATTTTTATTGAGAACTTTTGCTTTAAAATGCCTCCACGGATGTCTTGTAGAAAATCCCATACAAATCCTTTATATTCACTGCCATATGTATAAAAATCTCGCATCTTGAGCATGGGCTGCCTGTGTAACTAGCGATCTAGGAATGCGACGTAAGCTGTGCATCAAACAAAGGAAATAGAACTAAACAAAACGAACCTAGAAATTGAGTGTACTCACAGATAAATGGTAAACTCTAAAAAACATAAAAACCATAAAAATGGCAGAAGAGCTCTACAAATCAATACTTGTATTAATTAGTAAATAAACCCCTTCTGGCGGCTGGTATGTTGGAGGATAATGTCCGCGGCTGGTAGAGTGTCCGAAAAATGAACAGTTGGCCGAGAAGCAAAGCTTCGAGGGCAACTGAGAAATTTTAAGGACAATCTATCAGCCAAGGACATTATCTTCCGATATACCAGTAAGCAAAAAAGGGGTTTATTTATTTTATAACCCTCCCAATAATTTTTTATTCGAAAAAACTTTGTGTACAATTGCAGTGATAAAAATTTCTCTCCTCTCAAAACTAATTGAAGTTGGATGGAGTGTAAACTCTCAGTTTTAAGCTTAAGATATTTTACTGGACTTTAGAGACTTCATAGGTATAGTCAAGCTTGTTATTGAAATTGTTGTTTGTAGCGAAACCTTCAAATACGTTTACGTCGTACTTTGTCGACTTTTTTGCACTGTCTGGCACTGCATTTGAAACCAGCACTTTAAAAAATCTTCGTTGTTAGACTCGGCGAAACAATTAATTTTCTTGTCGATCAATTTAAACTTGTTCAAAATTTGAAAAATAACGTTTGTTGTTTTAATTAAAAATGGTCGACAAAATCGCAGGGCAGTTACCAAATTGGAAGGGGTATATTCGCTGATAACCTACTTCCGATTTTGTACCACGTGATGCGTTTTATCCAATGAGATTGCACGAAAATTATTGGGTGGGTTATAACTATAGATAACTTGATTATGGAGAGACAAAAGCAACAGTTGTTGATGAATCTCACTGCGAGTTTTTAAAGTTTTAAGGTTGTGTGTTGTTTTGTTTATGAAAGTTTTAAACTACGAATAAAGCAAAAACCCCTCTTCTAGGCCCTGATGTTCCTTTTGAAGAGTTTCAATGCGGTCACTTTAAAGTTTACGCTGATTATTGTTTGAAACTTGGCATTTTGAACAGACGAAAACTTTTACAGCCATTCGCAATAAACAGCCGCTTGTCTCAAACGCATACCTGTAGCTGTTTTTAAATTGCATGGCTTTAATTACATAACATGTTACTGAATTCATATGACGTCCACTATTGCATTGAAACGTACCTGGTATCCACATTTAAGGCATCAAAAATGAAACCCATGAATTCATTGTGCAGATTTACAAGATAGAATGTAAGGGCTTTCGAGCATCTTCCGTAACCGTTTTCAGTAGGAAGAAGAACTGCCATCGGACTTTTCTTGTCAATGACTACATCACAAAACGTACTTTCAAGCTTAAAACGCCCTAAAAAGTTAGAGAACGAGCAAACTAAGATTTTACAAAGTGTTAAATATGGTGGCTGCTAAGTATGCTGGAAAAAGGGCTATGCTACATAGTTGAATATAAATCAATCAATATCAATATAAATCAATATAATCCTGACCCTTTTAACTGTACACTAAGTAAATAGAAAAAGTTAGGTTATAACCATTTTGATTCTATAGTTTACGAATATACCAATGCTCAAACTTAAAGGAGAACTTAAGTAATTGAAAAACGATTTGTGGCTGACTTGAAAACAGAAATTATGTAAAGTGTGTTTACTAAGTTCCTTTGTCCTTTTTAGTTTTGATGGGCACGAAACGCCGGGTAATAGATGGGTTTTCCACGAAATTTCTTGTTAAGACATCGACGGCTCAGAAACGCCTGTAAGCGGTTATTTATGATGTCAGTGGCGGGGAGAATGTTTACAAAACTCCAAGTTTTCTGTATACAACTCTAAGAAGTTGCACAGTTGTGTTTTTTATTCAAAACGATGGATAACGCTCAGTTCTTAGGGTTCGCTTAAGCTACCCGAATGTGCCTTGCCTAAAGATCACCACCACAATCGTCGTAAACAACCACTGACAGGTGTTTCTGAGCCGTCGTCAAAGAATGAAAAACCAACATAAGTTGATCATTTTTGTTGTGAATATGGTTTCTCAAAACGAAGCAACTTAATGTTTCTGTATTAAGAATGTTAAACAATTTGATAGTTGTGAGAAAAAACCGGCATGTCTTTTTTATTTGAGTTTTTTTAACCCGGAAGAGTTTGGGAATGGATGGGGGCGATCAGGCGTCGACGATTCGATTTAAAACCTTGAAATTTAGCCGAATGCCTGAGGGTAGACAGCATAAATCTGTCAAACATTTTCACCTCCGGTATTGAAAAAATTTAAAAAAAATATTGATTTCAATAAATATATTTACTATAACATTAGAGTTTAGAGCGAATACATAATGTAATACTTTCCGGCCCTTTACTGCACATCTGCAATTCTCTGGGACTAAAAGCTTTGACGGTGCCTTAACAGTTAACTGCAGTTCGGTAAATTAATGTAAAATGCCCGTTGGTTAACTTTGATTTCAAATTTAAGTACTGGTTTCGATCTTACCGTGCGTTTTCAGAAACATCCTCACTAAGCTCCATGCTGTTTTGAAACTCTTAAACAAGGCCTCGTACTCTTCCTTCACGGCTCCTATAACGCAGACCCGAAAAAAACAAGTGTTGATAAAATGGAAAGATCTTACGATTTTTTCCCGAATTTACAAACCTCGAGGTAGACTCTTTAAAAAGTCCTCTATGGAAAGCTCTTCGGCCTCCTTCCTATCCATGCGGCGATAAAATCTATCCATCAAGAGTCGCTGCAGTCGCACAATGTCTGGGAGATATTGAAGAGCTCGAAGCTTGTGTTCCTAAAACAGGATGTTCTGAAAAGTCAGCTACATATGCGTCATCCATTCTTCCTTTCTTAATTAAACTCTTCCTTTCCTTCTTTTCCCTACACATTACCTTTTTTCCCTTTCATCTACTTTCTTCCTCCCCCTATCCCTTATTATTTATCATTTAGTATCATTTAGATTAATACATATCATATGCCAGTTTTGTGCGTCATCACGAAGATCAGTATTCAGTTTTTGTTGGTATGAAACAATAATTTCTAGTTAACTCATGGCTATATTAGTAACTGATATTGTCATAAAAGCTCATGATATTTCAAAGTCTAGAGAAATAATTTTACATTATAAAAAAAGGATATCTATTTTTCATCACATTTATAAAGAAAAGAATAAACATACCACCAATACAATGCAAAGATCAATTGTTTTCAAATTTTAAAGTGTTCAGAAATGTTTTGGAACTTTATATTCCATAGATTTCAGATAAGAAACGTTACTTAGCACAAAGTGAACATTGTTAGAAATGGTACAGTATGACGTATGTGGTAACCTGTTTCATGAACTGCTCAAGTATCTTGTACTGGACAGTGTCATCTGTCGCAACATTTTCCTGAAATGAATGACTTAGATGTTCCAAAGTCACCCTTGAACGGTAACGCCACAATGATCTTGAGGTGATTTGGATGCCATCTGTTAAATCTTCGGCTTTCTGGTCAAATTCATACAATGCACTCATCAAAGGATCGCCACCTGGAATGATTTATTGAACATGGCAAGATTCAGTTATATCTAAGAAACTGTTCTAACCTGTTGGTCCTTGAAACACAAGGAAGTTTCGCTAGAGGGGAATACTGTAGTGAAGACACCAGCTCGTATAATTCTGTGAAATATTAGTTTCTATTTCTAAAGCTTCATATGAGTGAAACAGCTTGAAAACATTCCCAAGTATTATTTGAGTCATGGAGCAGCCTTGTCGGCGGCACAGTTGCCAAACGGTTTGCGTGTTCGACTCGTAAGGTCAGATCACTGCGTTGTGTCCTTGAAAAAGACACTTTACCTGAATTTGTTCCAGTCGACTCAGCTGTATAAATGAGTACCAAATTTTGTTGGGGCTAACCTGCGATAGATTAGTGTCCTTTCCAAGGGGAGTGAAAGACTCTCATCTGCTTAACACTACCGAAACCAGAGACAAGCGCCGGCCCAATGAGCCACTTAGGCTCGAGAAGGATTTAGCTAGATTTTTTAGCATGGAGCAGCCATCTGGCCTGAAAATCCATGCCAAAAACGAAAAGTTGACAACATCAAGAACAACAAAAAACAAATTTAGGGGAACATCTACAAAGTGTTTCTCACTTCTGTGTCAAACCCTTACCAAGTCTTTCGTCACCAAGCATAAGATGAAGTCCGTTCTGTAAATGCTCTTCAAGTTCCTAAATAATAAACGTATTAAAATTATAGCTTCAAACTTGAGGACTTTTCCAAACATGTTCTTATACTTTAATTTTGGAATCATTTTCTAAAATGTTTTTGTAAGCTCGTAACCGCTGTTATATGATATAAATAAAAAATAATCAATCTTTATGAAAATTGTACTTTATTTTCTTATTCAACTTGGTGGTTATATTTACCTATGACAAATAAGTACACGAAGAAAATGCGCGGCCTTCTAAATTACATAAAAAGAGAATTTGGCACAAACTGAATCTTCAGAAAATGTCATTGCTTGGTCTCCTGTAACCAGGGATACCGAAATCAAACACGCCATTTTTTTTAGAAGTAGACCAATCAGGATTATGTCCCTGTTGATGGATTTAAAACCAAAAACTGTTGAAATTTTAGAATTTAAAACTCGTTTTAACTTATTTGTTACACAGCTTGTATTATGGTTGAAAAGTATTCGAAACCCTTCTAACCTTTAAAATGGGAGAGATGACGACCCTTGCAAAAACTGCTTCCCAATTCTTGCGTCCTTCCTCGGTTGTCAAAGTAAGATCTGCTACATTTGTTTCAACTGGAATGAATATGCGGATTAAATTAAAGTGTTAGCAAGTTGGTAGAGAGCTTTTGTCAAAGTGTTACTCTCTTAATGTCTGTTGAACATCTATTAATATGTTTGCACATATTCAGGTCACAATAAAAACTTTTTTCAAGTTTAATATTTGTTCTTGGATCTGCCTAAAGATGGGAATTAAAGAGCTAACAACCTTAACTACTTTACCAAAGGGACCGCCGTTACTAAATTAAAAAAGGAATTCCTAACTTGATTATTTCACCTAAGAAAGAGCCCATTTAGTTCGCCATAGTTAATGCATGGACTGGTTTTAAACAGGTAGCTTCGGTATAAAAAGGATAGCTCCACCCCCTTTTCGTGAAACGTAAATAAGTTTTGAAATGTTAGGGCGGTAATAAACGAAGTAACTCACTTTCACCAAACAAAGGTTCGAACAGGTAATTTTAATTTGTTTTCAATCCCATCATTTTACAAAAAGATAAATTCAGATAAATTGTCCGCAGTTATCATGTATGCAGCTGTACTCGTGCATATTTCCTTTCACGCTTTATACTGTTGTGGTCATGATTTTGCTTATTGGAGCCGTCCTATCTCCAAGAAAAAAAATGTTCTCGTGTGCAGGGATCTCTACAATGATTTGAAAGAAAAAGGTTGTTTTAGAAGCTTGCTGAGAAACGTCGCCAGGTCGAACTGCAACGTTTCAACAAAAACAAATCCAGCAAGATAACCAGAAAATATAGCGAGAAAATTCTGACAGAAGAGAAATTTCAAACCCAATTTTTTTGACATAGCGCAACAAAACATCGAACCCAATATTGCATAATAGATGTACCGGCGATTAAAAAAAACACGCCACAACTGGCATAGAGCTCAGACCTTGGTTGCTAACTTGATGGCGAATGACTGGCAACTGAGCCAAACAATGGTCTGACCAGTACCTTTTTGTACCGGAGCTTCCTATTTGAGAGTCGGCAACCCTCAAAAGGGAAACAAAAAGAATGTACATTGGTGCCTTCATGTAAAATAAAATTAGATATTCTTGGCTACACCATTCGTATAAATTTTAGCAGGTACACAGCTTTCCAGTTCTATTATATCGAGGCCGAGCGGACTCCACTTCGCATTGACAAAGGGCCCTGGATAGAGATCGAAGGCTCTGTACCTGCTAAAATTGTCCATGAATACCTAACTTTATTTCCAGTCAAGAAATTTACATTTAAATAAGGCTTTAAATTAGGTCGAACGAACTGTGACAGTGCACATTGTTTCATGTTTTGATTGGGTACTTGTTGATCTGAATCTCGAAACCTTTGTATTTTGTGCGGCACGGTCACAACTAGACAACAAAAGAAAAGGACAGACAAAGACATGCAAAAAAGGTTTTATAACCATTCAGTCTATCAATTATCGTGTCATGATTTATTTGTAGAAATGGGAAAAGATTAAAATCTCAGAAAAAATAAATATTAAGGTAAATTTAGTCAACCACAAAAACTATTTTGGTCACTTGCAGACTCTCGTCTCATTTATACCTGCACAATGTGTAAACATCTGCTTTATCACCAGGTGGGCAGTTAGTACAGCATCATCTATACTGCGACCAAGGGACTCAGCCAATATCTTCAAGTCTTGTTGGAGATGTTGCCAAAAAAACAGTGGAAGTCTCGACAACTGAACAACCGGGGAAACCAACTCCTCAAGTGTCTATAAATTGTGAACGTTGTGTAAGACTAAGAAAACAACAACAATAACAACGGCGACAACTTGACTTCCGTTTACGCGCGTACAGCTCGAGGTCTTGAAAAGAAGACATTATGTTGTGAACGCAACGCGAAAACATTAAAATCTCGACCAGAAACACAACCCGACGTGTATATATCGCAACGTCTCAGGACCTCGAGCTGTGTGGGCGCACGTAAATAGAAGTCACGTTGCCGTCGCGTTGTCTTTTGCTAAATATATCTGTTTTCGAGACAGCTTGTTGACTTGACAGCATGTTTATGATATTTCGTATAGTACATCTAATAAGAAGTGATAAATAAATTTTCCCTAAATATTGTACGAAACGTAACACAGCTCAGTAAGAATAAGCTAAAAAAACAAAATGAGGGAAATAAAAAAATTGCTTTGTTTTAAAGCCTGACGGCCTCTTTTGATACAACTTTCAGCGGTCGTTCATAACTTGTCTACAGCACATTTGGCTGAAAAAAACATTTTATACCTGGTTCGCTCTTCTGTAATTAATTTATTGTACATACTGAAGGAATTGAAGAAACTTTTAAATTGTTTCTGTTTTCAGCAAGACAAAAATCGTAAAGGCAAATGTTATACACTTAACCCTATTCAGACTGGGCTTTTTTTGGAGTTCCTGACTGGGGAGGGGGGCCTCCCCCTAATAACTCTGTACCCATAAATGCTATTGTCATGAAACTCGGAGGTTAGATAGAACTTGTCTATTTAATTAGATGAACCTCATCATTGTGCTTGTATGACATCATTATAACGTCATAATGACGTCACACCGCATAAAAGTTACGATTTTTCGCATTTTTTGTTTTTCTTCGGTTTTTTGATTTAATATAAGGCATTGAATTTTGTTTTTTATGCATGTTAACACTAAACAAAGAAACTAAAAAAACAATAAAGTCACCTGAGACAATGGTGTTTTTCTTTTTTAACATTTTGATCCAAACCGAAAAGATCAAAAAGTGTTGTCAGCAGCCTAAAGTAACAGGGTACTATTGTAGCTTTTTAAAAAATAACTTTAACGTTATTTTGACTTCTGAGTCAAGTTTCAATTATCTTTCTTAAAAAATGTTAAAAACACAGCATAAATCGGTCCCAAGTCAGCATTGTTGGAAAGCAATTCAACAAAAAAATTACATTGATGAAGTCATATTTTTTCGAATGACGTCATCTATGACGTCACTAGAAAAATTTGCTTATAACTAAATGTTGTTTACATACCAATTGGGAAACCAAGACCTACAATAATACAAACTGAAAACTACGAAAAAAACAAAAAAGTGAAAAAACTGTCACGTTAGCATGGCAACTTACAAATACTTAACTCTAAATCACTAATACCAATACAGTGCCAAATAAATTTTAGGAAACGTCTGAAAACTTGATGGTTTTTAATACAATTCTGTAAAAGTTATGGAGTTTTAAAACTTGGAGTGGCACGAAAACCTACCACCCCCCCCCATTCTTAATAGGGTTAATAATTAAACTAAACAAAAAATGAA
>JAOBRD020335776.1:7775-21018 GCA_027575215.2 Hydrozoanthus sils | reverse complement strand
CCACTCAATACTAGAGTTCGTAATTACTGTACTTTGATGTGTACTAGGTAACAAGGGACCAACAGTCAGATCAGGAGTTATTGGATCAGCTCAAACAACGAAAGGAAGAACATGAGACTAGAAAGCAGCAGCTTGAAGAGCAAAGGTAATCTGTTTTGTACAAAGTGGATGATACAAGCAGAAGAAACGATTGTTATTAGGAAAGCATCTCTATAATCGCTTTAGGGTCTTGTTTCTTTCATTTTGTTTAACTACTGTATTATCCCCTGAATTAGAGATGACTAGTGGCGAATATTCACCCACACTGAGGGAGTTGTTTTAGTATTATATGAACAGTCCTTCTTATAGGGGTTTCTTCCTCTTATATTTTCAAAATTTCTTCTTCTGAAAAGGAGGCAAAATGAGACACAATCGTTTCTCCTTTCACTGGTGAGTGACCAAAGTTGAACAGTGCAAAATATTCACCTATTAGTGAACCAATCAAATCATGCAAATAGCATTATTCACCTTTTTGGCGAAATGCTTTATTCACCTTTTTGGTATCTTCCTATAAGCAACAAATTGATTAACTTACATAGTTACTTAATTATTCTCGTTTTATGTGAATTAAACTATGATAAAGTCCATCTAATGGATTCACTTGCCTTGATTTTGTGATTTTGCAGAACCCAGCTGCTTGAAAGGATAGAGAAGTTGGAAGGGTACATCAGGTAGGTGGTAGGAAACACAGTAACAAGGTGGAATTAATGAAAAAAACTTATTTTCAAGAAATGGAAACCAGGAAAATAGTAAGATAATGCACTTTTAGTCTTGAAGAATGATAGAAACTTTGTAATTCCTTTTTCAGAACTGGAAGATTAAAAAGTAATAGAAGTAGCACATTTTCTTTTACAAGCCAAAAACCTTAAAAATGATGTATCCTGGGAATTTCGATTTCAAGATCAATAAACCTATAATTTTAAATTAATACTGTATAACTAGAAATAGCTGCGATATTATTGTAGGCCTCAAAAACCAGAAGTTGTAGTTACTTTGTTTGTTTATTTATTTACAAATTTGTTTATTTAGAACAAATGAAGAGATGGTTCACAAGCTGACTGCCGAGAGAGAAACCTTGTCACAAGAAATAGAGTAAGTTCATTGCAACAACGTCTTTTTGTTTTGGTGCGTTGTTGATTCACAGATAATGACCTTCATCTCTTAACCCCCTAAACTTCTTGAAGAAAAACAAGCTCTGTAAGTTTCATATTTTGCCAGTTGTACAGGTAATTAGGTGGTTGTTTGACATAACTTGCTGTTTTTTTGTTTATTTATTTATTTATTTATTTTATTATTTTTTTTTTTTATTTATTTTTTTTTTTATTTTTTTATTTATTTATTTTTATTTATTTATTTATTTATTTTTATTTATTTATTTATTTATTTATTTATTTATTTATTTTATATATTTAGTTTTTATTTAGTTTTTTTGCTGATTGGCTGATTGTGAGCATTGCATTTTCTTGTCTTTTGCCTGCTCTGGTTAACTAACGTACTATTGTGATGTTAATGCATGTAATATTTATCACTTGTGCCTCCCAGCACTGCAGACCCTAAAACCTGGGTTTTTGCACCTAGTATGAATTTATTCTTCTCAATCAAAGTCTAATGGTTTATCATTGGGTTCTCAAGTTTTTCACTCCATGTGCCACAAAGCAGTTGCTGAAAGTGCATTTACTTGTTTGGAGTTCATCCTTGCTGAGACACAACATTTCAATTTGATTAGCACATAAACTATTACTAAAACTTTTACTTCTTTTATATCTGTTTCAAAGGAGTGCCAACACAAGCCATAAGGAACTGTCTGTAAATCTTGAGAAAGTTCAGCTAGAGTTAAATGATGCCAGAGTTGATAAACACGAGAGTACAAGGCAGCAAAAGAAGCGTGACACTTTGGAAAGTATGAAGAGGCTCTTTCCTGGTGTTTATGGCCGGCTGATGGATCATTGCGAGCCCAAAAACAAGAAGTAAGTGAATGGTATTACTTTCCAGTTTTATATAGTTAGAATTGGCTACCAAAATAAAAGAAAGATTAAAAAAACGTTTTTTAAAACACCAAAGGAAAGCTTAGATAACACAGAAAACACTAGTATAAGAAAAATCACTGGAGGGCAAACTGAAATTCTAGATGAACAATGAAAACATTGTAGGACTCAAACTTGCCACGTATAGGTGGTAAATGCTACCAAAAAATGAACTCCAGCAACTAGATTTTGAGAATTTTTAGCAAGCTGAGTACTGTTTAAGCTTTAGAAGATATTTTCCATGTTTCCATACTCTGTTGGAAACACGCGGGATTGTTGGGAGAACACGAGCAATTCAAAATATTTTCGAGTGTTCTCCCAACAATCCCAAGTGTTTCCAACAGAGTATGGAAACACGGAAAATATCTTCTAAAGCTTTTATATAATAATAACAACTGATGGCGTCATTCATGATTTCCATCTAGATTTAGAAAACGGTCCTTGACCAATCAGAGTGTGCGTATTATTGAAATTATGAGATTGTGTGGAACTATTTGTGAGTCGTTGTTTCTGATAAAAATGATAACCAATATGATGAGCAAATGCAGCTTATCTGCTTTCTTGGGCAAACACAGCTACAGACACAGACGTACTGTCTACGGATTACATGTTAGAAGTAATAATTATATATGGCTGCTAACATTTGCATTCATATTTTCGAATTTTTACCTCTGTTAGCCAGCTCGCTACTTGAAAAAAGTTAGTTTCAGCCCTGGACAAGGTTTTGCAATTTCGACACAGAAATAGGGTTTCTTCACATTAAAAAGACGAGTTGCTCATGATGCTGGAACAAAGATGAAATTTTACCTTTCAAGTTGTTGATTTCAGCAAGTTTTCAAAGATTTTCCGCAACTTGCTGAACCACAAAGTTAGAGTACTGTAGGTACATAGAGTCTCCACAACCGGTTTCTGTATGAACACTAATAAACTCTTTTCTCCGTAGGTACGCTTTGGCAATTACCAAAGTTCTTGGGAAGAACATGGATGCCATTGTTGTTGACACAGAGAAGACTGGCAAGGAATGTATTCAGTACCTCAGGGAACAGGTAGAAATTTGCTTAATTATCGAATAAAAGACAATTAGTTTTTGAGGTTTGTACAAATTTCTGATAACCTTGATATCAGTTGAATCTCGTATTTGATGGTTAGAGCTCAAATTCCTGTTTTTGAAAAAAATCTAAATATGATATGACTGTATTAATTAACCCAAAATCAACCAATGCTTTGTTGATTTCTTATGTACTGATAGCTTTATTCTGTTTTAAAAATTGTATATAGAAATTAAAAAGGACGTGAATGACTGTAAAACTGTAAACACTGGGTGTTTTGGGAAGAGATTTCTGGAAAATAATGAGCCAATTAGATGAATAGCTTTCTGTTTCGTATTAGTATACCAAAGCAACCTACATCCATTTTTGCGTGCTCTGATTGGCTGCCTTAACTTGCAATATCCGAGTGAACTAGTTTATTGAAATGGTTTGGAGTGCACCTGCTAAAAAGAAGGGAAAGGTTAATGTTGTGTTGTTTCTCTTAAAAAATAAAACACATATTTTCCAGTGTTTTGGTAAATACTAAAACAACTATCCCCCTCAGGGTCAGTGCCAAGCACTAGATATATATATACCTCAACGCTTCGCATCTGGGTGTATATCAACCGCTATTCACCTTCCCTTCGGGGGATAGTTGTTAAAACAATTGCCCTGATGAGCTTTTTTGTGGAGCACAAAATTGGAACCTGGATGTCAGTGCCAAAACTCTTTTTTACCCTTATTTTAAAATCTATGAAACTTTTGAAAGTCCATGGAAGCTCTAATTTGTTTTATGTATTTGCAGCACTGTGAACCCGAGACTTTCCTGCCCCTGGATACCATCCAAGCCAAGCCCACGAGTGAGAAACTGCGGCAGATTGGAGGGAGTGCCAAGCTTGTTATTGATGTCATCAACTACAGCCCGCCTCAGATCAAGGTAACCAGTTTCTCTTGAAGAACTTGTGCCTGATATTAGTTAATGAGAATTATTTAAACTACAGTTTAACAACGTTAATTCGAACTCCAAAGGGAAACGAGGAACAGTTCCAATAAGCGAAGGTTCGAATTAACCAAGTTCAAGTTAAGTGATTTTGTAGCTAAGATCAATTCCTTGGGAAATTGAATTTGTTCGGATTAGCGGGAGTTTTGAATTATCCGAGTTCGGTTTTGACGGGGTTCAACTGTATTACACAACATAAACAAGATGTTTAACACTGGGGACAATGTTTGGAGTTGGTCGGTGAAAATTGGTGTATGGCGGTTTGAACTGGGGCTTCTTTCAATCGGCGATTCATTGTACAGTAGCTTATGCTGTACTGATTAATGTGTATATCATTTTGTTGACATTAACTTCTCCTTACATAAATCAATACAGAATAGGCATTTGATTCGGTAATGAGAACAAGGATTTGATCCAACGAGGCACACACTGATTATGAAGAGAAAGTGCTCCTTAACTGTAAGAAGTTTGTTGAGGCTTGAATGTGCAGAATTTTTGAGACAAACATGATCACTGCTTTTGAACAATTACACTCAATGTGTTTATTAATCCAGAGAGCACTGCAGTATGCCTGTGGGAACGCCCTAGTGTGTGACACTATGGAAGAAGCACGAAGGGTTGCTTTTGGAGGTTCTGAGCGACAGAAAACTGTTTCCCTTGATGGTACGATGTTCCAGAAATCTGGTGTTATCTCAGGAGGTGCAAGGTAGGAGACTGTAATTAAACCATTTGATAAATATTCTGTTTGAGAGGCACTATGTTAACTTAGGTTTCTTTCTTAAGGTAAAATAGAAGGTTTACCGAGAGTCTAACAAAATCAATTCTTGTGTTCCAGTACTGTAATTTGTCTGCCAGTGTCGCCATTCCAAAGTTTATTGCTCTTTTGCTTACTGTAAGCTTTGACTTACTTAGAAGCAGTGGTTGAACAATAAGTTTCATTGAAGATGTTTTTTAAGTGTCTAATACTTCCTTGGCTCTGATTCTGTATGACGAATTAATATTTTAGTCATGACGAAATTCCCATTCTGAGAAGGAAATAAAAAATAATTCATAATAATGTTGTGTGGTTGTAGTGATTTAAAGAGCAAAGCACGTCGCTGGGATGAAAAGCATGTCGAAAACCTAAAGAAAAAAAGGGACAAATTTCTGTCAGAGCTGAAAGAGCTGGCCAAACACCGTCGCAAAGAGCCTGAGCTGCAGAACCTAAGGTCACAAATTGATGGCCTTGAAAACCGCTTGAGATACTCCACGAAGGATAAAGAAACCACGGTATGTGTTCTGTCTGCCTCAGTGGAAACCCTGAGTTTACCATTTGTGTTGTTTGTTTACTTGTTTATGAAATTTTGACTTGCGTAGACGCGGGAAAACAGGCAATAGGACGTTCTGAGGTAAGCCACCCGGGACCTACGGTTTAACAAATTACATCCTTATCTGAGAAGACACGAAGGTCTATTACTGTTTGCAGATATGAGGGCAAAGGTAGTACCTCCCCCCTCAGTTGTTTTAGGATACTGTAAGAGAGGCCAAAGGAACTTGAAATTTTGTTAAGCTTGTCGCTGACACGTCGTGGAAACTTCGTAGAAATGAATTTGAAGATCTGTGGTGTGTCTGTTGTTGTTTAGAGTAAGTTGAAAAGTTATGTTTGATTGTGGAAATGGCAGGGAATTTTGTTATCGTTTAGCTATACCTACTTTCATAACGGCAGATTTTGAGTTTATTTTATATGTACTTAAGGACTTCTCGATGTTTAGATCATGCTTTCAATATGATTTTCCTGTATCACTAATATACGATTATTTAATGTATATTATCTTTGCTTATTACTGTACATTGGTTATCACAGGAGAAAAAAACGTTGAAAGAAAACGCCAATGAAACAAAGATGATTGAGAAAAGTCTAAAAGAAATTAAGGTAGGTAATGGTAAGGAAAATTACCAAAGTTAACACTATCTGTTGCTTCAGTTATATAAAAGATAATTAACTTTTTCTTACCTCACTGGAAAGAATTAAGATGTGTACATAAAAACACTGGAGACAAGTATATGATATTATTTATGTTTTCACATTGATGACATGTGGATGTTTGACTTTGAAGTTAGATTAAGAACAAGAAAGTCTGAGCCCACGAGAAACGAAAATTTAATCTCGGATTTCATATAGCCTGCGTAGCGTCTGTTTTTTAGGGGATCCGAGAGAGGCAAGTCCGTGATGTTAAACGATGTTTAGATCGTGCTTTCAATAGAAACGAACGTTTAACATCGAAGGACCTGGGGACCCCAGGCCTATTCTTCGCTCGCGCGTTCAAGTCTCAAGGCAACACTTGGCCTCCACTAAAAAACAGCCGCTACACAGACTAACTTCATACTTCAAAGTATTTTGTTAGATATGTAGATAAGTAGATTATATGCATAAATGGCGGCAATTTTACTATTCTTTTGTTTAGCGCAGGTAGCCTCGTTTTTTGGTTAAGCTTTCAAAGGAATATGTAACGCAAAACGAGGCAAGTTGCGCTAAACAAAAGAATCTTTAAATCGTCGCCATTTATGCATAGGGTCAATAGTTAAGTGTTAGGCATTTAGTAACATAACTTGATCCAGAACGGCATTAACCCAGCGTGCTGATCAAAAGAGCAAAGCCAATTCTACGCAAGATTTGCATCAAAGCTTACAATTGTATTTTTAGTTATTTTAATTGTTGCTAAAAATTTACTAACTTGAGTTACAAATTTTCATACTGTAGCCACAGCGAGAGAAGTTACTGCTTAAGATTACCTCGATGGAACAGAAAATTTCTGATGTCGAAGCTCAGATGAATCAAGTGGAAGACACTGTAAGTTTGTAATAATGATTGGTTCAGTTCAGTGTTCATTGGAAAGCATGCTGAGATAGCCGTCCTGAAGTTAGAGGTTGTAAATCCCTTAATTTTTCATTTGTCTGCTTTTTTGCCTCTAAATTTAGTATATCTTGACAATTGTTAACACAGATACTAGACAACTAGTTGTTGTCACCGATTAATGAAGTGTTTTTGACGTGTTTAACTCCAGTGGGAGCAAAATAATAAAGCTGGAGCTCATAATCTCATGTCTGCCATCTATTTCAGGTATTTGCAGAGTTTTGCCATGCTATCGGAGTTGAAAACATCAGGTAAACACTGCGCAATTTTCGTTAATACAAATCTCAGGAAACTATTGATTCCTAAAACACACCACAACATGTTTTTGAGTGTCTGTTCTCATTCAGCTTCTCTTCCTGTCCACCCAAGCTTTCCTTCAGCAATTTCGACCATTCCCCTCTGGCATTTTCCCGGCGTTTTCTTACTGGCCACACACGCTTTTCTTAATGTTTTAACCAGCCACTCAAGTGTTCCCTGCATTCTTGTCTCTTCATAAAATATTCTTTGCCCAGCTTGTTTTACTGTCCACACTGTCACAGGCATTTTTTGGTGTTTTTAACTGATCGTACTAGTATTTTCCAAGGTTTTTCATTGTCATCTCGACTTGTACCTTCACCAACAGGTATTTTTCCAGCAGATAATTTTTTGTGGGACTTATTTCATTCGTTTTAGGCAATACGAAGAGAAACAGCTGAAGGCCCAGCAGGAAAGAGCTCAGAGGAAACTAGAGTTTGCGAACCAAGAGTCGAGGCTAAGAAATCAGGTAATCATCTGTTTGTTAACCAAGGGGCGAGATTGATAAACAAGGGCTGGCTTATTCAAAGGCTTGTTAACTTTAACCCTGGGTTAAGCAACTAATCTGGGCTGAGTTGTTCAAAGGCTGGTTAACTTTAATGCAGGGTTAAGCCACTCATCTGGGCTGGGTTGTTCAAAGGTTTTTTAGCTTTAATCCTGGCCTAAGCCAAAATTCAAGCAGGAATTTCTTCTCTAAGGAAAGGATAATGGTTCTTGGAACATACTGTGTAGGTTTATTAAGGAGAAAACTTATCTTTTCCAAAGTTACATCTCAAATCAGCCTCAGTAAAGTTGGACACAAGAACGTAGGTTTTAAAATTAACCAACAAAAGGTTTGTTCATGTTGTCCGGGTGGGACTAATACTGGCACCGGAGCCAGAGCTGGCCGGAATACACAACTTTGTTTTTACGACTAAAGAATCTAGAACTTTGGAAATCAGGAACTTGCTTGCAGTTCAGGAGTTCAAACTGGATCTTACTTGATCCTCAAGAGTCGAGAGCGCTTTTGCTAACTATGAGATCAGATCGAGAAACCAGGTTTAGATCTAGTTTACAAACCAACAGTTTGGACTGAGAAACCAGGATCAATAATCAATCTAGTTTATGTATCAAAGTCAGTGCTTAAGAAAGTGGAGACCGAGGAGATTGAAGGTAATTAGAAAGTAATCGATTATTGCATTCATCTATGCGATGAACTCATCAACAATGGTTAGTCCTCATTGGTCTGGTTTCTTTGACTTATAAAGGAGGAAAGGTAACCGTATTAATAACAGGTTGATAACCATTTGAAATGTAATAAGGTAGTTTTGCATATAAGTATAAAAGTTTTAGTTTGTATTTTTGCTTTAAATTGCCACTGATATTCGATCTTTATGTTCATAAGATCCTTGTTTGCTACAACAATTTACAGTATTAATCGTCGAATCTTTAATTTTCAGCTGGCTTATGAGGAAAGCAGAGACACAGAAGGTATGGAATACAAATGCACAGGATCTGGTTCAGGAAATTTATTAGTGCGCATAATTACTTTTTTATGGTCCATTCCTTTATTATTCTTATTACTTAATTATTCTTACTAAACCTTAAAGTGCTGCTGAAGCCATTTTCTCATTGGTATCTTTATAGCTCTATGGGCTTTTCCAACACTTCTATTCAACTGTAAGTGAATAAAAGTGCTTACCTGACCATTTTAAGCCCGTGTAATAAGCTTTCATAATAGTGCATTCAGTGCGAATAGAATTCATAAAATACGACAGCGATTATGCATGACGCCTTATGGTTTGAGAAGAGTCCAAGGTGCTCTGTTTTAGCATTTACAGCGAACTAGTAAGTTTTTGCTCTTAAAAACTGGGCTATCAGCCATGCAAACTTCTTCATGATCATTGACCTCCTGCCTTTCAAATCATGTGAAATCACACATATCTAATGAGCTTAACAAGTTTTATCAACTTTGGCACTAGAATAGGCATATTGTCTTCGTAAATTCTCCGCAAAATTTATTTTTAAACCGGTTACAGGCGCCCCAGCGTAAATTATACGGGTCAAACTTCAACTTTAGATGTTTTAAACTAGTTTGAAGATTTCGCTTCCGTAGCACTTTAAGCCAAACTGGATTGCCATACTTTGTAAAATAATTTCGATAATACACACGCTCTGATTGGTTGAGGACCATTTTCTAAATCTGGATGGAAATCATGAATGACGTCATCGGTTATTATTTTACAAAAGCTTTAGAATATATTTTCCGTGTTTCCATACTCCGTTGGAAACACTTGGGATTGTTGGAAGAACACTCAAAAATATTTTAAAAGATAATTTTGAATTCAGCTCGTGATCCAAACCTTTTCTCGTGTTCTCCCAATAATCGTGCATGTTTCCAACAGAGTATGGAAACACGGAAAACATATTTCTTAAGCTTGAAACGATCCCTAATGTACGATTTCTTATAGACATTATATTTTCAGTTTTGTTGTGTATTGAAGTACCGAGTTTTCAACTTTCCTGCAGCACAAGTTAAGAAGTTGATGGCGGGAATTAAAGGTGACACAGCTAAGTTGGAACACTCCAAACAGGAGGAAAAAGAACAAATGAAGGTAAATGTTTACATTCACAGCAAATGATGGTTTATCCAATCAGTTTTCAGTCGGTTGTTGTTATGTTGCTACTGACCGCAATATTACTGTGGTCTCTGTTTAGTGCAAAAAACCGTTCTGAAGCTTGCATAAGAGAGTATTAACGTTGTCATTCACCCAGTTGAAATCCAATCAAATGAAATTTAAAATGAAATAATGGAAATTGTAAAACCGTTAAAAGTCACAACATTACGACTGAAACCTTAGTTCTTTATCAAGTAATTGAAGATCCGTGTAACGTTTGCTTATAAGGTAACTAGCGAAGAACGCCTTGTAGGACTCGGTCCCATATATTGGGCAGTTGAGAGCCTGCCATTTCTATTTAGCTAGGGAATAAGCTTGTGTTTTTTAACGATATTACTTTTTCCAGTAACAAATTTAAATTTTATTTTACTTGTTCTGAAGCTATGTACTCAAGATTAGAAGTGAGAATGTAGTGGCAGGCTAGGACATCTAAATATGGACACCTAAGAACTTTTATTTCCATATTTGGTATGCAGATTATTGATGCAGAAACCGAAGAATTATCAAAGTTGCGTCTAGAAAAGCAGGGAAAGAAATCTAGGATGGAAGAAAAAGTATGTGACGAACTGAGAAATGCTTTTTCACCACAATCCAGTTGCTCATCGATTCGCATTCCTCGTTGCAACATTTTCAGTTTAATTATTGCTAGTTTCTCCAGTATACTCTTGTTTGTACCGCATTGACTCCGTACACTGTCAATTCTTTTCTGAGTGCGCTATCAACATATGTAAAAATTTGTTACTAAACTAACCCTAGTTGGATATACACTGTCAGCAGTAATGTTTCGTTCTATGAAGTCTTATAAACCCCTTAGGAAGAACCTGTAAACGTGTAGAAGCTTTCCTTGCAACAGGATGCATCAGCACACCTTTTTATTGAACGTTAGTCGCTTTCTAATGCGCGCTTTCAAATACGTGTTTTTGACAAAAGTTGTCAAGAAAAAAAACACGGTTACAATTAAACATTTTGAAAACTTGATGCAAATGTATCAAGTATCAATTGGTTTCCCCTTCTCAAGCAAACATGTGGCACTCAATCAGCGATTCGCGTAATCACGTGTAATTGTCTTTTTTAATCGATTTGTTTCTGACCCCCCCCCCTCCAGAGTTATTTTATCAGCATAATTATATAGCTCTTGTGAGAAGGAAAATAATTCTTCTAATTCTTTTTTTTTTGGCAGGATGTGGAGATCAAGGAAATCCGAAAGTCCCTAAACAGCCACACTAAGGAAACGGCAATTTTACAGCGACAAGTCACCACGATGGTATTCTACATTTTGGAAATTGATAAGTCAGTTATTTTTAAAGATTCCCTCGTTACAAAGACGAGGGAAGGAATAACTCTCGTTTGCACTTTGTGCAAGTGGGATGAGTTTCAGGAATAGCTTTGCAATACGTTTAAATACGTGTTCGGTTAGTAGATAGACTTAGCAAAGGCAATGCGACGACAACGTGACTTTTATTTTACATGTGCGCGTACAGCTGGAAGTCCTGCGACGAAGACGTCACAGTGTGTGCGCAACGTGAAAACATCAAGTCCCGTCCTGAAACAAAACGCCGTCTCGACGTGTACATCGCAACGTCTCGGGACCCGAGCTGTGGGCGCGCACGTAAACAGAAGTCACGTTGTCGTCGCGTTGTCTAAACTAAATCCATGTACTAGATTTGAAAGCATGGAGACCCTTGGGTCTTAATCGCAACGTATAACTTCCATTGTGTAATTACTGCATTACCCAAGCTTTACCGAAGTAACAACATTAAAATGCGTTTTGGAAGTTTTAGCCGTGATTCAATATACTTGCTAACACAATTTCTTCTAACTTGTTGCTCTTTTATCAATAAAATATATGATCTCGTGGTTTTTTTTTAGGAAACTCAACTCGAGCAGAAAAAGTCGGATCGTCATAGTCTTCTAAAATCTTGCAAGGTGAGCTTTGAAATATTTAAGCGTTAACGTGGATTATTTGAACTATTACTTTTCTCATTTGTGTACTCTATACTCGCTGTAGCTCTCTTGTTTTTCAAGTTGAGTTTTGCTTCAAATACAGTTACAGCTTTTTCCTTAGTTTATGTAACAAACATTCGTCAATTCTGAGTTTGCATGTTGCAAAAATGATGGTTCCTAATATGTTGGCCATCGTAGCGGCTGTTTTTTTATCGAGAACAAGTGTCAAAGGAGTGAGCCGCCACGAGACTTGAATGCGTGAGCAAAGAAAAAGCCTCCCCAGGTCTTTCTTTTTCTCGCGGCCCACTCGCTTGACACTTTGCCCCTCCCCTAAAAAATAGCCGCTACGTAGGTTACTAATATATGACAACGTTGTGCAAAAAAGCACATCAAACTCAAATGAAGACACCATTTGTTATCATCAACTGTACTTATTGTTTGTTTTCCAAGATGGAAGATGTTCAGCTACCGATGACGAGAGGCAGTATGGATGATATTGACCTTGGGGCGTCGTCCACGTCACAGCCAGACAGTCAGGATGATGAAAGCATGGATGTGGATGAGATCTCAAGTAGTCAGGTAAAACTCCTCTCGGGGTTTTTCCATCAGAGGTAGGCCGGACCACCATGGAGGATAAGACTTCGGGTAGTTAGATAAGAACCCCTCCCTTCCCAAATTTTCCCATCAGAGAACGGTGGAGCAACCTTGTAATATGAGAGTCTAGAGGTGGATGAGAATTTACCTAGTCGTCTTTCCCCTCCCCTCCCCCCTGTCCCCCGTCATATAAAGCCCACCTAAACCAAATTATGATCGGAGCTGTGTGAAAGGAGATAAATGGTCAGCTAGGATAGTGAGTACGCTGGAAGACCTTGAAAGTCGCCTGGTTAACCTAGTTAGTAAGGTGCTAGTCTGTCGTGCAGGAGGTTCGGTTTCGATTCTCGCCATCGTGACCTATTAATGTTAGTTATTTCTAGTAGCGAGATTAAGTTGCTAAAGAAAGTGTTTCTTGAGTATCAAGTATTTATGTTTTGGTTTATTGTAGAGTGCAGAATACACTGCTAGGTTTTTCTCTTCACTCTACTGACATGCAGCCTAAATTCTGAGAAGGAATACGAACCTCAGTTACGACTAAACCCTGCTTACTTCCGTTTTTTGCATGTTTACTTCCGTTTTTTGCATGTTTACTTCCGGTTTTTTTTTTTCATATTTTCCGTTTTTGCATGTTTACTTCTTGTTTCTGCAGCTTACTTCCGGTTTTTGCATGCTTAGCATCAACGTTTAATAATAACTTCCAGTTATCGAATAGTTCTACTTCTATTTATGATTTCCAATCATCGAGTAATTTCATTGTATTATCTTTCGTT
>JAOBRD020335668.1:0-11848 GCA_027575215.2 Hydrozoanthus sils | reverse complement strand
GAATCCTTTTCCCAAGAAACGCAAAACCCACGAATCCTATTTAAAAATCCGGACTCACATTAATCCATTGATTCCTCATCACAAGCGGATTCAGTGAATTCATAATTCCTTTTTGAAATGCACCCTAAGTGTAAGGTACCCCAAAGGTAAGACTTGTTTAATCCACGCAGGCAATCCGTCGTACCATTGATAAGAAAACTGTTGAAGTGTTCCAACTGTTTAACGAAGAACTAAACTTGGTGAAGAAAGAGTTTAACACAAAGACAGTGGCCCTACCACCTATGTACCCCAAATATGCTGGCTCAGCAACTTGGGCTCGGGCCTTGAAGAGACGTATTGACAAACCAATGACGGTAAGGACTGTAGTTTATAATATAGTTCTTCAGATATTTTTGCTGAGGTTGATTTGTACAACTTCACGCCCATCAAAATCTTAGTTTCACACAGTGGGTGTGTAACCAATGCCATTAAGCACTTTAGTATGGTCAGAATTCTTTGGTAGTTCCACGATTTTCCACTAACCAGACAATGAAGACCTTAAGCACCAGACGTCCGTGTTGCCACGAAGGCCAATCAGAAATAAAACATCTGTAGTTGACGCGTATTTGCACAAGTCATTCGGTCTTGGTGATCGTCACGGAGGCTGCAATGACGTTTTTCACTTCCGTGGCGATCACCACGACCACATGACGTGTGCAAGTACGCGTCAACTGCGTAATGGTGTTTGATTTCCGGTTGGTCCCCGTGGCAACACGGACCCGGTGCTTAAGAACTTTTTGAGGGGGCTCGGATAAACCACAGCCTTGCTGAAGGTACGCTTTTTTCAGTAACATTGTTCAGTTACTGTGCTCTATTTATAATTAGGTGGTTCTTAAATTGTTCTACAATTTAATGGAGCCAAAATCAATTGTTGAGTTGCACACAGTTAGGTCACCCTGCTGATGAACAGTAACTGTTGTATTTTCTATTTCAACAACATAAAGATGCTGTTTGTAAGAACTTAAGTTTGCACCCTAAAGAACTTGCGTGCAGAGTTTCAACAGGGATCTGTCCCCAGAGTGGAGATCTTTTCAGGATTAATCGAATGAGTACATCAAGATGATGTAGGAGACAAATGCAACTCCCACGCGCGAAGGAAGAAATATACAGATAGAGATCAAAATGGCATGGCTGCGGAAAGCCTGTGAACAACAAGAACGCAATAGAAGAACAAGGAATCAGATCGTGCAAAAAAGAAAACTACCACTAGAATGTGATTTGCCAAGATTGATTTATACAACTTCAAGTCAACCGAAATTTTAAGTTTCCTGCATTACTTATTTTAAAGTTTGACACTTTTGTTTTTTCAGAAGATTATTTATCTGACCAGTGTAACTAAAACTAAACTTTTAACAACGAATGACAGTGACAATGTAACAATATTAGGTGGAAGATCTAAATTTGAACATTTCGAGTAATTTATTGTTAATATTTTCCAGCTTCTAAACAAGGCGTTTTTCTTACCACAAATTGGTTCTGGGGACGAGATCAGAACACAGTACCAGCAGTTAGCACAGGTAAATACAATTTGTACCACAAAAGTAAAAAAAGGTTTTTTTAACATTAGCATATTTGTAGCTACTTGTACCGATATAACTTAAGTAGTACCCGAGTGGTGTGAATATTTTATTGATATATGGATTGACCGATTCATTTGTGTAAACCTCAACTTGGCGTTTGATACAGCGATCTCGGGTACTTATTTTTCAATTTGGTCCGGTTTTAAGTATCAAGATTAATCAAGTCATAATTTTTTCTTTTTATAGGCTTTGGATGAGTTTGTCAGGAAAACCTTCAACGAATGGACTGCTACTGTTGACA
This sequence comes from Hydrozoanthus sils, assembly GCA_027575215.2. Classification (NCBI taxonomy): domain Eukaryota; kingdom Metazoa; phylum Cnidaria; class Anthozoa; order Zoantharia; family Hydrozoanthidae; genus Hydrozoanthus; species Hydrozoanthus sils. Next base: position 9,988 of record JAOBRD020335668.1, on the reverse strand, counting down.
AGGTACACATTTACCAGTTTGCCTTTTTAAGCAAAGGGCGCCCCTCATTTAAGAACTCCTTTTAGGGGTCAGTCGTTGTCATAAAATGTTAGATTATACGAAAATCATTATGTATGCTAAATAGAATTTCAGTCAACTAGGAGGCGTGTGTTTTCGGAAAATGAGTTAGTGTGTTAAAAACTCAAAAAGAAATCGGGAAAGAGGGGTGAGCATTGACTGCTCCAGCTGCATTTTTTTAATTTTAAGTTTTGCATCTTTGTCTTCATTTTTAGGGCTCTCTCAGACTTCTGGAAATTCCACTGATGCGCAGAAGCCAAGAACGAACTGGGACATTGGACCTTAACTTTGACAAGTACGCTCTTTTAACAATACGATGTATAACTATCTTTTGATTAAACCGAATAGCTGTTGGTACTTAGCTCTGTAATCGTGTCATATGTCTGGTATGACCCAAAAGCTATGATACTTGAAGTTATAACCGGGCCATGAATCTAATACAAATGAATATCTATGGTACTAACTTTAGAACCGTGCCATGCGTATATTATAATAGAATAGCTGTGTTACTTAAAATTCCTACAGGAATTGCTGTCTGTCCGTCTCACCAACTCACTGTCTGTCTGTCTTACTATCTGTACAGGACGTTGTTAAAACTGTTCAGTGAACTGCATTACTGGGAAAGACTGATGTTTGAGACTCCACATTATGTCAGTGAAGTGTATCAAAAGAAAGACGATCTCCGGGTACTCAGGGAGAATGTACTGCTCGTTGTAAGAGATTATAACAGGTAAGGCGTCAGTCTGCTCTGCGGGAGGCCTGGGCTCGATTCCCGGTGCCGGACGTTCACCAAAGGTCTTAGAATAACTGAGAAGGTGCTGCCTTTGCTTCAATATCTGCAAACGGTCTTCTTAGATATAAAGGACGTTCATAACATACAGGACAAAATTACTTCGATTTGATTGGGCGCTTGCATGTTTCCGAAGTTTTCCATAGATTTTCCGAAATTCTTTAAAAAGTCTTAAAAACGCCTTTTAAAAAAGCATCTTCTTCCCATTTTTAAAAACTCGCGAAAATTTGCAAAGTTTTCCGAAAATTTCCGAAGATCTCCGAAGATTTTCTGAAAGTTTTAAAAAATCACGAAATTGCCTTAGAAACGTTTTAATACCGTTTCCGAAAATTTTTGAATGTTTCGAGAGATTGCAAAGGCTTTCAAACTCGAAAAAACTTGCATGGGATAAATACAATTAGTTAAGCAACGCTTTCTTGTGTTGGTACCGCATAAAATGAAGAATCTTGCCCTCGATGTCACAAACATGTAATCCCATTGTTCCTTGGAAAATTTAGGATTAATTTCACTTGTTTTTCAAGTTTTCCAAATTTCTATCATCGCCAAGCTTCTTGGGCAATTTTGGAAAAAACTGAAAACACTCGTGAAACTAATCCTGAATTTTACTCGGCCCCAGGTGATTACCTATACATTAATGTAGAACCTCGGAGTCCTATTATTGTGTTCAGAAACCTGGTGGTTTTTCCTCCGACTACCCAAGAGTAGTTAAGACTATGAACCTAAACCTAATCAGAGTTTATAAAGGTTTTTTACATTCCATATTATTTCTAACAGCCTTCATTTCTCATTGCAGAATTATTGCCATGTTATCGAATGAAGAGCGCGGTCTGTTCAGGGAAAGAATCCGTTCTCTTGACAAGAAGATTCATGCAGGTCTTACCAAACTTACTTGGGCTTCAAAAGGCATCTCCGACTACTTCATTGGAGAATGCAGAAACAACTGTAGCAAGGTAACAATGGTTACTTGGGAGTGCCTATATACTCTACTGACAAAATGAAATGGAAACTAATTAGATAACTAATGGACGTTACACTAACGCTAGAACTACACAATTAAGATTAGAGGAAGGTATTGACTCCCGGAAACAGTCTCAAGAACTTTGATAAAAAATTGATAATTGTAATAGTAATATTAATATTAATATTGATATTATTAATAATAATAATAATAATAATAATAGTAATAATAATAATAGTAACGTAATGATTCTCCTCTCCCCCGAGAGGATTTTCAGTTTCATGGCTTAAATGCCTGACCAAACACATACCGTTAAAGTATTATCTGTTACTAGTTTGAAGGAGTTCAATTGTCCATCTACAAGCATGTTGGATTTGTTGTGCGTTTTGTTTACATTTATTGGGGTTTTGTTGAAAAGTACTCTCCTAGATTTTCAGCAAATTCTGAAAGTTTCACATTTTGTTCTTTCCATTTAAAACCCGAAAAACAAGATTTGTTGCCCCCTTCCTGTTTGTTGGAACGGCTTCTTCGTTTGAAACAAAGTTTCCTCGTCTGTAACTGACGCCATTTTGACTACCGCTTCAAAATCTTGGATATCGCGAGCTACGGCAGCCAATCAGAGCGCGCAAAAATGGATATTGGTTGCTTTGTTAAATAATGATAACCAATATCACATCGTCTAGATATTGATTAATCAAACACTATACAGATGTTAACCAGTCTCACTACGCTTTTTACTGGCCGTTGGGAAAAAGACGTTCAGGAATTTCGCATAAATGATATGTGTACAAGACGAAAGTAATTTATCTTCTGTTTGATTTAATTTATGTTTCGTTTTAAAACAATAAATAAGGTCGGCGTATTTGCTATGAATGAAAAATAGAAGCATTATTTTGAAGTTACGTTTCCTTGAACAAGGAAACAACTTAGACGTTATCGCAAGAAATGACTTCTATCAACATTAAAAAGCTGTTTTTATATATCGCAGATTTAGTATACGAAATTTTAACATAAAGTCTTAACTGAAGTCCTACAAAAAAATGGTCTTATTATTTAGCTATTTTGACCATCCTTCATGGTTTAGAAGTTCTACGTGAAAAATGCCTTACCTTGTTACCTGTCAAAGAGACCACTGAAATTTGTTGATGGCAGGGAGGCTTACACAAGATCTTTATTTCAGAAAAAAAAAGTTATTAGTAATTGAAACAGAAGGCCTTTATAAAGAAAATGAGGGCATCCTTCACTAATGGAGAGCTTTCGTGTTTTGTCATGCAGGTTCAAGCCATTGTAGACGAGTACAAGAATGCTAACCTTACTATCTCCAGAGACTGCAAAAAGATCAGTGAGATGCTTTTGGTAAAGATTGATGGCAAGAGAGTCTATGACAATTTAGAGTTTGAAGAAGAACAGGTAATTGCTCAAAATGTTGTTACTCATGCCCAGGCCTTGGCATGAGTTCTCGACTACCATAGATAAATCTATCTATGGGAGTCGAGAACCAGCTGTCATGAAAACGAGGCAGGTCGTGGTTTTGCGCTACATTTTGAACTCTATTGAGATTTGGGAGTTGTATTGATCACATAAAACCAAGAGAAAATGTCCCGAAAACGTCATATGCCATCTCCAAGATACATTAACAAACGGCTTGAGAATCATTATTAAGTTGAGTTTTACAAATGCATTACCATATTCTACTTTTAGGTGTGAACCGTTCCAACTGCCACCAAAGCAGTCACGTTTGCAGCCTTTCTTTTAATCTTAACCAGTTACCTTGTATAAGTTGCTACTTATGTATGAATATTGCCTTTGTTTGCATTTAATTCTATTTTTCATTTATATTTGCTTTGTAAGCACTAGATGAGTTAACCAGTGGCATCACGGTCTCAACATGGAAGCTATGATTTAAAACTCACAAAGTTCTTTAAGGAAAGCTTTAAACCTTTTCCGTTTACTGTATCAATTCTTTCAACAGAAAAACCATCGTGGTCTGGTTCAGACGAGACTGCATGTAACTCACGTGGAAATCGTTAGCACGATGAAAAACACGTATGAAGTATTCAGGAATGATGGCCAAGATGTAAGTATTATTACACTATACGACCTTTCTTTGCCAGTTCAACTGATTAAACACTATAAAAGGTTAGCTCCGCCACATCTCACACTTTCAAAATTCAAATTTTGAACCAAGTGGCGGTTCAACTTCTCTTTGAGCGATAAAAACAAAGAAGTTCATAACCGCTAAAAAGCAAACATTCGTAATAAGTTCTTATATACAACGTTGTGAAAAGAAACAAGCAAATGTCGTTTCGTTTCGTTCTTTGTTTCTATAAGAAATGTTGTTGAAAATCTGCAGCTTTTCTGGCGTGGTTTTTCGGACGGAGATCTGTTCCGTAGGTCGTGGATTGGAATCCCACCGAGGTCAGGGATTTTTTCTTTTTCTTAAAATTTTGTGCGGGTTTATTGGGTTCTTTGTTGATGCTGTAGATCAGAAAAGCTTGGATTATTCCCCGTTCCCCGTGGCAATGCCTCACTCGAATCTATATGTTGTAGTTACACATATGCCACTCTAGGACAACACTTTTTGGCTCACTGATGTTGGTTTTCTTGTTCCCAGGTGCAAAATCACTGGCACCGCTACACAGAGAAGATGGACAGAATGGTTGAGGAGGCCTTTAGGTTGAACGTCAAGTGGTCTCTTCAGGAGCTATCGAGAGCAATCAGTGGAGACGGCAAGAGTACACCAAACCCTCTTCTGAGGGTAAAGGTGGTGCTTGAGGGAGACAAAGTAAGTGGAAATTGAAGATATAAGAAAATTAGTAATACTTATTCAGGGTACAAAAAGAGTTTCTGATGGGGACCCGTATACTAGTCAGATGCTCTACCACTAAGCTATGGGAACTCATATGGTGAGCAAGGTCATTAATTGGGTTATGACACACGGACTGATCCCTTGAATGTGGAAGACACATTTTATAGTTGGAGTTTTAACGTGGTTGTTTTTGTGATTAGGTGGAATTTTCTCCCACTCTTCCCAAGCTTGCAAGCATGATGAATAACATTGCTGGCCAACTTACCAATTGCCTGGCGATTTTCGGAAGATTACCAGATCTTCTCACCAAGAGGAAGTCCACAAAGGAGGTTTGAGATCGCTAACCAAATCAAGTAGTTAATCATTTGTGTTTGAATCAGTAGATGTGACTTTTAGCCACTTCTACCCTTAAGCCTTACCGTGTAAGAACTAGCCAACCTTTAAAGGTTTTTGCGGCATTTCGCTTTTCCCATACCAAAATGTTTAAATTTCATACTGAGAATACATCAACCTGTGTACAACATTGTTTTAAAACAAAAAGCAGTTAAACTCTATTCTGAAGCAATGCTTCTTTTGTGCACTCCAAAACAAAAGCAAAGAAAACCTTTTCACTTTCAATGTTCCCCAAATGGAACTTTTCTTAAATTTAAAAACAGAAGTGTTTCAACTGGAAAGGCCTGAATGAGTGAACTGGAAAGAAACACATTAGCTTACTTACGGAGATATGGTCCATTTTTGAAGTGGTCAATTAGATCAACGGTTTATCAATATCACAATTACCACTCTTCTGCATTCCCTTTTCTTGATCTGCCTAGTTTTTACTCGGACCGTTACTTAAACTAAATATGTTTTTTCTTGTTATATGTTGCGAACTCAGATTGACCATGCCTTTCATATGCAGTAACATTTGCTTGCATGATCGTTGCTTTTGCACCTGTGTAAAACAGTCGAATTATCTTACATTTTCCTAGATAATTCAGTGGAAAAATTGTAAAATTTCCATACTTTGAAAATTTCATGGAAAATCTAGTTTACCGACTCTGTAAACTGAAATTAACAGGTTTTTTATACAAGGTTTCTAAACTAAATTTACACGTTATTTACAGTATCTGCAAAACCCTGTAACAGTCCGAAAATATTTTTATAGGGTATTTTTTATTTTTCAATACCATGGAAATTTTTTCAATGTTTCCAGCGAAAATCTTTCAACTGTATGTTAACGTAGGTGTAGAACAAAACTATGGTAGATGAGGCGGAATTAATGAAATTTCATTTTTTAATTGTAAATGCAGCCTGTTCATGCGGTTATCGAAAATGATGAGGAGACAAAAAAGATTCAAGCAGCGATCAAGACTGGAATGTCAGCAAACGCCAACCAGCTGCAATCGTATCTTAGCACATGGGACACGTAAGAATTTTATCTTAGTTTGTGTGGGTATCGGTGAAAGTGGGTGCTTGTGTATGAGTGTGTCTGGGTACGAGTGTCTGTCAGGTGCATGTATATGTTAAATGTTTAATTCCTAACGTATAATACACCATGGCCCATTTTGAGCCCTGTAAAAGTGTAAATAAAGATACGAGTGTCATTGTCGGAGTGGGTGTGAGTGCATGGCTATAACCATAAACGTGAGTCTCATTGATGTGGATGTGAATGTGAATGTATAAATATGGGTATGAGTATCGTTACGCGTGTGAATGTAAGTGCACATACAAGTACGAATGTGTATTACCGAAGGAATGCGATCTTGTTTGTTAGTGTGAGTTCTATTATTAATATTATTGTTACTATGGTCAAGGGTAGTAAGTCGTCGCCTCCTTCCTCCCTTCCAAAAATGTTTTATTTGTTTAAGTATATCTGTAAAAACAAAAACATAATGTTCGATTACTTTAAAGTTTCAATGGAAACTTTAAAAACACTTGACTAATCCAACAGGTATCGAGAAATTTGGGAAATTCAGAAGGACTCTTTCATTCGGCGGTACCAGAGACTCAATCCTCCAGTTTCTTCCTTTGATGCAGACATTGCAAGGTATGTGCTATCTTCCATTTCCTGTGCAGTCTAGTACAGTCTAATATTTTAGTTCTACTTTCCTTATTTTCAAAGTAATCAAATGCGCGAATACGCAGCTCAGATGCCAAGGAAGTGGCAGCGTATTTTCATTGTGATGTCAGCGGTTTAAAGAGACCTACAGTTGTTGGTCCGCCAAGTTAGTTATGACTGCTCGATACAAGGACCTTTTGCCTTTTTCATTGGCCTGGCTATGCCGTGCTGACGAACCCAAACGAGAGCGAATCAGCTGTTTTTTGCTACCACTTCCGTTGGACCTGAGCTGTACACGCGTAGTTAAATTTATTATCTCTTATTTTCATAGTCCATTCATTGGAAACTTGAAGAGTGTCAAGAAAGCTTCCCAATGTCTTTTTTACTGTTATAAATTTTTCTATGATAATCATAAAATTGAGAAAAGGCCACGAGACTCTTAGGTCATCAGTTTTTTTTGAAAACAACTTTTAACAAAGCTCCGAATTAGTCAACAACAACACAGGCTTTGTTATAATCGTCACCATCATCAGATGGTAGAAAGTTTTATTGATAGAATGCAGCTTTCGGTTAAACTGGGGGTAGAGGGAAGTTAAGAAGGGACGTTGATGTTTTGTCAAAAGTTTCCTTAAAAGTTTTTTTTTTCGGGTAAAGCGTCTCGTAAAAGAACACTACAGTTAATGTTAAGGTTTTTCTTTAGATATTGACTTTAATGGAAAGAAAATTAAAGGACTGTCAAATTCTCACCATTTGCTTTCCCCTCCTACGTTCTTTCGCCCCTCCCATTTGCGCCAAAAATTTATTCATTGGTGCATAAATTTACTTTAGAAAAAAGTTTTCCAAGTTTTACCACGCATCAGCTTTGTCTTGTCTAACCTCTTAAATTTTAGGCTAACACCTATATTTTTCAGGTACACTGAAATTGCTAACAACTTCCAAAAAGAGGAGACTGTGCTTAACATCGACTTTGTTTTGCTGGATTGCTCTCCACTGAAATTTGCCTTATTGGGCCATTGCAATGAGTGGCAGCGCAAGTTTACCACACTACTCAGAGAGATGGCTAGTCAGAAGTTACTGGAGCTTACGAATTTTCAAAAAGACAATTCAAAGAAGTAAGTGCTCGAAAAAGATGTCTTTAAGTCGAAGCACAAAGGCAAGGAAAAGTTCCTGAGCTCGTGCATACTTGATCCTTTCAAACCCTGCTAGTTTATCAACATCTAACCTCTCTTTATATAACTCATACAAAACAGGTCATTTTGTGATGAGAAAATGGAAACTGATCAAACATAGAAAACTACAAAAGATGAAAAGCAAACTTTCCCTTAGCTTGTAACAAGAAAAACATGGGTTCTAGTTTGGAGAAGTTAGCAATTAGACATTTGGCGTATTTTGGGCTGAAAGAGTTTGGTTACATCTAGCATCAGGGCAAAATTACTTTCAAAATTAGCCACTAAAGGGTAATTTCGCTTATGTAAGTATGATGCGCAAAACTACATCCTTGTCCTCAGATTTTTTAGTGACATCAAATATCTTTGAGGGGATATAGCTTGAGTACATGATGATGTACTCTTAGAAGGGAGATAGCTTAAATACGTAATGATAAAGGGGAAATAGCTTGAGTGCATGATGATGAATGGGACTAAGCTTGAGTGCATGATGATGAAGGGGACATAGCTTGATTGCATGACGATGAAGGGGACATAGCTTGAGAACATGATGATGAAGGGGACATAGCTTGAGTACATGATGATGAAGGAGACATAGCTTGAGAACATGTTGATGAAGGGGATATAGCTTGAGAACATGATGATGAAGGGGACATAGCTTGAGTACATGACAATGAAGGGGACATAGCTTGAGAACATGATGAAGGGGACATAGCTTGAGATTATGATGATGAAGGGGACATAGCTTGAGTACATGACATGAAGGGGACATAGCTTGAGAACATGATGATGAAGGGGACATAGCTTGAGAACATGATGAAGGGGACATAGCTTGAGAACATGATGATGAAGGGGACATAGCTTGAGAACATGATGATGAAGGGGACATAGCTTGAGAACGTGATGATGAAGGGGACATAGATTGAGAACATGATGATGAAGGGGATATAGCTTGAGAACATGATTATAAAGGGGATATAGCTTGAGTACATGATGATGAAGGGGACATAGCTTGAGAACATGATGATGAAGGGGACATAGCTTGAGTACATGATGATGAAGGGGACAGCTTGAGAACATGATGATGAAGGAGACATCGCTTGAGTACATGATGATGAAGGGGACATAGCTTGAGAACATGATGATGTAGCACTATGTTGCCTCAGTGACAACTCTACATTGCAGTTTCTTCTCAGTTGGTCCATCAACGTCTTTCTTTCTTACTTTAATTTCGCTTTTTTGCGAGTTGAGAACCCATAGACATCGAAGTCGACATTGGGGAAAAGCCTAACAAGAGCTCCGCATTTTATGCATGAGCTATGACGTCGTCCTAGATTAATTTATGCATGCTCCCCAATGCTCAAACAAATAGCTAATCCCATACACCCTGTCAAACTTCTATCTTTTGTAATTTGTTCTAACATAAATTACTTATGGCCCTAGACTAAGTACGCCACCAGAAACTCTGGATGAACTGGGAGACAGCCTTGCGCTGCTCGAGCAGCTTCAACAGGATCTTCCTAACATCGAGGCGAAATTTACTCCGTTGCACGAACAGTTTGCCATTTTGGAAAAGTACGAAGTTGCTATTCCAGAAGAGGTAATTTACGGAACTTTGGATTCGATATAAAAACACATTTTTCTAGTTAACACATTCGTTAAGCTCTTATCGTGGTTACTAAACTCTTTTAAATTGTTACCATATATCTTTTGTTTAGCGTAACTAATTACTTCACAAGATAACGCTCGTGAGAAGTTGAGTCATTTTTTATTGTAGTTCTACTCTGTTACTTTAACAGACAACATAGTTTAACTTCTAAGTCTTTTTCGAACTCTGAAGATGGTCTTTATCGTCGAAAACGTTTCGTCTTCCAACAAGTTTTAGACATCTTAGTTCATACTTAAAGAAACGGTACAATTTTTGTTATTTTAACCTATGTTAGTACGTTTTTTTTATTATTTACGACTTACGTGCGCACGTACGCAAGTAGTTAAAGGGTTGCGTGTCAAAGCAAGAAAGAGACTGGGTCCGATGGAGCGAATACTTGACTCTCCGCCACCGTAACGCGAAATCAAGTTTTGATGATTCTCTGAAAGATGTAACAAAACTACTTACCTTAAAAATACTATTCATGCAACTAGAAGGATGATGAAAGCTGGTGCATCG